>JANKKI010000203.1:3252500-3534362 GCA_025175665.1 Cinchona pubescens | reverse complement strand
CATCTAACAATTCAGTTGAGATTTTATCTTTTATGATGCATACCTCTGTTAAGTCCCATCCTTCTATCCAACCTATTCTTTTTTACCTATTGAACAATGAGAGCATTAGAATTAGTAAATTAGTATAATTTTTTTTAAAGATGTAAGTAGGTACCTGTGCTGCTTTTGATTTTTCAAAACTCTTAGTATTATTCATCCTAAATCTGGACCATTGACACCAACAATAGCTTTCCAACATAGACTCAGTATATATATCTTTTGTCCCATTTTTCAGAAGTATGATATGTTAGTAAGTGAAATTTTTTAAACTACACAAAATAGATTAATATTTCTTGTCACGTATTTGTTATTTTGAGACTGTGGAAAGTTATAACTAACCTTTGGAAAATTATTATCCTGGTTATTTTTCTCCTTCCAAGAATACCATGCATCCATTTGTATTTCAAGTGATATATAATATCTTTATTTATTGAAATTTCTGCAAATTTTGTAGTTCCTATGATAAGACAGTTTATAACAAACATAAGAGTTGTTATAAAATTAATATATTTTAATAAAATGAAATAATTTAAAAATCATTATATGTATGAAATAGAATATTGTATGCTAAGAATTAATGAAAGAATACACAGAATATTAAATTTACCTGTAAAATAAATTATATTGTTTTGGATAAAAGAACCTTTTTATACATAATATTCTCTGTGTATACTCTATTTTTCCTTTCTATTTTTCCATTCTTGACCAAAAGTTTTGTAGTCCTTTGAGACACACCTCTAGAAAGGGCTACATACAGCTAATCATGGCAAAAGACATGATTGGGAAGGAAAATTCTGACATTCAAAATTGTTTGTCCCTGAACTTTGGTAATTGTTAAGCAAAACTTAAACGAGTTAGAAATTGTTTCCTTTTTAACATGAAAGAAAGTCCCCTATCTTCTACACTGTTCAGTGGTATTCGGTGTAAAAAAAACTCTTGTATATCACAATGACCAGTTGCAACCACAACAACTATAAACGAATTATTGTCTCAAATCATACCATATTAGCCGAGTTCCATTGCAAAGATCCAATTCAGGATTAAGATTTTTTAAAAGCATTATTGGGCATCCACATTTCAACAATAACTTATGTGGAGGCATACCACTTGGGCAATGGGAATTTAAGAACTCCTATTGATAGAGGTTATGGTTATCATCATCAACATAATCCAAAGATATATATTTGACTTCTTTTCTAGGAAAAGAGTGTATAACTATTTAATTGATACATTCAACATTAGTATTTTTTGGAGTGATAATTCCTCTTCCAATCATAAAATTTGGATCATTTGCATGCTTAACCATATTTGGAAATACTCGATCAACAAATTCAAAAGTTGAATTTTTATTTTCCCAAGAAAGCACCAATAGTATAGGTAACTTCATGAAATCTCCATTGAGAGTAGGCTCTACACCATTACCAACATTTAACGAAAATTTAAAGAATTGCAAATCAGTCGCTGTTCTCATATTTTGCTTTAACCTCTAAGATCTGAACATCACTCCAAAATGAAGATTTTTCCACAGTCCCCAAAATTCAATGACCTCTAGATCTTTTCTTTACTACTGGTAGAACTTGTCTAAAGTCAACTCGTAAAATAATAACTTTTCCTTTGAAAGGTAACTAGGTGTCTAAAATGTCCCGCAATGTCTTGTCTAAAGATTCGAATGCATACCGATTAGTCATCGGTGCTTCATCCCATATTATAGCAGTAGTATGCCTCAATAACTTTGTAAGATCGCACTATTTACTTATCGCACACATACTCATAGCCTCTAGATTAAGAGGTATTTAAATCTTGAGTGTGCAGTTCTTCTACCAAGTAAAAGAGTTGCCACGATTCCTAACATTGTTGTAGCAATGACGATATGACCTCTTTTCCCTGGGTATACCAAAAGGGCATGTTATAAGAATGTTTTAGTTGTTCCTCCAGGGCCATCTATTAAGAATATTTTGCGCTCCTTTCATTCAATGGTTGAAGTAACCAATATATATTGAAATGCATGATTCTGATCAGAATTCAAATGTTCTAATGATCTAATATCCTAATCAGGTATGTCGACTAAGAGTTCATCTTCAATGGCTCTTGGAAGAGTTGAGTTGTTGTCACATTTTTCAGGGATTGAAGGTAAATCAAATTCTTTCTATCCCTTTTGTACTTGTGCAACAATTTTTGAATTTCACATTGAACCTACTGATGGCAAGGATGTTGTTTGGTTGATGGGATGAAACTAAACAGTCAAGCATGTAGAAAAATAATTCATCCCAAAGACCACACACTCAAGTTGGTTCACAATGAATTAAATAGACACAAATAATCTTCTAAATGAAGAAGGCAAGCGTACTAAACTTACCTCAAGTAAGCACTGTCTAATGTAATTATCACTCTCCAAAAGTCCTTTCCTATCTACTACTTCTTTGAAAGCTCTGTAAGTGGTCCCATTAATAGTTAATAGATTTTCAAATGATTTGGGACTTTTGACATGGTTAAGTATTAGATCTGAAGAAAGAATTTTCCTCCTTCAAAAGGATGTATGTGCTGTATAAATCCCACCCATAACTTTGTTACGTGATACTCTTTAGTTCATGTTTTAGTATTTTGGTGCAAAACAAAATGTTTAGGAAATTTGCTAAATAAGTAAGTATTTTGTACCAGACTTTCCTATTCATCTACTAAAGCTTGTAACTCTTGATTTTTTATGAAGAATTCAGTAAGTATTGTCTTTGAGTTTTGTTCATCGTTCAAGATATTTTCAACCCTTTGTTGTGGGCTAAATCACGCAGATTGCATGCCTGGTAGATGCATCTATAATCTGAAAACTGATGGATACATGCTACTCATTTCAAATTCAAAATTTTTCTATAGTGCTTCAAATGTAGATATCCATCTACCATCAACAAATTATTGTACTTCATCATAATTCAGACCAAGTCGTACCTATATCATCCTTAATTCCATTGAATTTTGCATGAAAGATATGTGATAAAAGATCTGGTCGGCACTAGTCATCTTGAGAAAATTAGCCTAAGAGCAATTAATCTTTTTTTTTTCAAGCAAATTTGGATTGCACGTCATGGTTAGCATTAAATCTAGTTTTCTAAATTTTTGGACTAGTGCCATAGTATCTTGATAGCATTCCTGATAGCATTGTTGTATATCTCGAGGCTCACAACAAATGAATAGGGCAAAATAGTATGGCGACTAGCATTTCCTGATAGTAGGGAATAGATTGAGTATCGAGAAAAGATTAATATTTTCAAATACATTGCATGAATTATTAAATATGTATAACTACATCATTTTCACCACCTTGGGTTGCATCCTGCAATTCGTGATATAGTTTGGATATAATAGTATCTTGGTTTGCATGTACTCATCGTAGTTTGCGTGCCTCTATTTTGACATAATTGTCCGCTATATATTCTTGTACAAGACGTTCAGCTCTAAGTAAAATAGATGTATCATCAGGACAAATTTGTCTATGTTTTTAAATGATTGTTATTAGTTTAAAGTTAAAAGTTTAGATTATAGAATAAGAAAAATAATATGTACGTGTACTTACAATAGGTTGGCATAGAATTCGCAACATGTTACTTTCCTTCTGTTCCTACTTAAGGTGTTAACATCCCATCTATAAATTCCAAATGGGTAAGAAGAGGGTATTGTAGAGCATCATAATATTCAACAATATCAGGGTCTTAAATAATTGTCCACTATTTGCTTGAACAATTATGTCCCTATTGTTGATTTGACCCATCTCTTCACCGCCAAAACAATTGCCGCTACTTAGACACTGTGGGCATATTGTATTGGTGATAATTGGGTGGCTGATGCTTGATAATAAGCATGCGATTTGTCAAATCCTAACGCTGACCCAATTGTCTAAGAATCTTGATGAATAGATTATACTCGTCAAGAATCCTTTTTATTGTTTTATACCAAATCCCTGTACAAGTCTGGATTCTCAGCATATCTATTGTCAATTTCATGCTCAAGATCCCATATAAAAATTTGGAGAGACTAGAATGTGATATCTACTTCTTGTATTCATGGATGGTAGTAGACTCTCAATTTTATGATATATGGAACCTTGAGGTCTAAATGAATATGCTCCTTCACCTCTGTATATATTTTCATCAAGATCACCTATGCATGTTAATGAGCAAATGCGATTCAACGATCGTAATTGTTGTCGAAAGTACATTCTTTCAGGTGTTTGAGATGTAAACAACATTAATAATTCGGGAGGACATGGTATAGGTGGTAAGATGATCTTTCCACTTAAACAACACAGTTTAGATGTTTCCCAAGAAAACAATTTGGTTTCACAATAGGGGCACACCTGTGATGTTGGAAATTGCATTATTGGATTACAACATCGTTAATGGTAATCCCCTACTATGTTGTATGTGCTTCTTCGACCCACTCTACTTTGAAAATTAGTGATTGTCGGATTAACATGTACGAAAGACATATCTATTTCATGCGCATGTGTTATTAAGATTTATTTGGTAGGTAAATATGTTAATTTTCCCAGTATATTGATACATTTTTTAAACCTTTATTAATCATTCAAAATTTTATTTTATGAATAAAGTATGGAATTTATGATTGAATGTTGTTTACACAGTTAATGTTCACAGTTTGTTTGTAAAAATTTTGGAGAAATGTTTTTCATTGTAAAATGTTTGAAATAATATAGGGAGTAGAAAAATGTGTAAGTTTTGTAATTTTTTTTTAACGGAAAAAGAAGACATATTTATGAAATATTAATTGAATAAATGGTCAAAGTCATGATTAAATGTAAGATATTAAATTAATGTGTAACTGCATAATGTTTCATTATTTTTACCAACTATTTTACAATTATGTTATTTTTTGTACAATAGTGTAAATTAGTTTTAAAAATAAAAAAGAGTAAATTAATTATGTCATATAAGCACGAAAGAGGATAACATATATTTGACATGTAAATTGAATTGAAGGAGATTAAACATTTAATAATTCATAATACACAGAGAGTTAATGCATATTATTGTTCAAAAATTAAGGCATACCTTTTGTTGCTTCTACATGAATATGGTCAAAATTTTGTTGCACTTGAATATCTACATTTTCAAGTTTTTTAAAATATATATTACAACATGTGTAGGTTTCTTTTTTCATTTCACTATAATTCATTTATTTTTGGAAGAAATTATACATATTTATACTTTTTACCATGTCGATTTGTCGTATGGGGATCTGCTGCTCGACTGGTACTTCCGTGTTCATATGTGGATTAGTTTGGATCAACCGCAAGTACATGGGATATAGGAGTTATGCGAGTACTCCCTCTTATCCTCGTGGTTTTAGAATCTGCAAATTTTAACCAAATATCACAGCAATAACACAACTATGGTTTGTTCGATATAGTATAACAAATGTATATTAAATTTAATATTTTTCAAAATTCAAGAAACAACTTACTGTATGGGGTACATTTCACTGTTGTGTACAATTATTTGCCACACATTCATGGTACAACATTCTTCGTCTTGCTATGCATTGTTGTTGTCGTTACTCTGTACTCATTGAAACTCTTCTTCGACACCTATTAGTACTATCATGTTCAATCAAATTTTGGCGTGTTCGACTATCGAATGTACTTATGCATTCTCTTCTAAGGCATTGATTGGTGTGACTTCTTTTTCTAACTTCTCTTGAATGTTCTATTTGATCGGTGTTTACATTTGAATATACCAAATTGTTGAGGTATTGTAATTGTATTTGAGAATAGTAATGGGCACAGAAGCTTTGTAAAATTGAGTATTAAATATAAGAGTATGCAATTAATTATTTAGGTGCATATGTTTTTTCCTTTTAGCAATTGGGGGAGTTTGTCCATGCATTTTTTTTATAAAATTGCAAATAATTTAGAATTATATATGCACATCACACAATAAGATATAATGTTGGACTGATTTTTTAATTTAAATTGCTGGAATATGTTATGGGAAATGCGTGCATGATAGTTAATTAGGTAAAAAAAAAGGGAAATATATGTAGCAGGGCTACAAACCATTTCTTTTAATCTATAAATAGAAGTAAAGTTAAAAACACAATGTTGAAGTGGATGAGTAAAATATATAATGAGTGACAAAAAGTTAAATGTAGTCATAAAAATTTTGTTTTCTTTTTTGTTATTTAGTTTCATATATCAGAAACTAAAAAGACGTTTTATTATGAAAATCAAAGCAAGTTAAGACAATTCATCAAAAATTGGTAGATCCAGACACAAAGAAATTTTAAAATTAATTAGTCAAAAATTCCTTAGAAATAGCATTACATTTTTTTTTTCAAATTAGCATTTACGTAAGTTGACGAATATAAAATATGATAAAAGAAAAATATCTAATGAAGTTTCACTTCATTTCTAGTTTTCTTGCTCGACTTATTTACTAATCATTTAACCCCATACTTTTCATAGTGGGACAAAATTAGTCAAGTACAATTTCAAATATGTATTTTTTAGTATTTGACAAATTATTGTTTAATTAGTTTATTAACTTTAGAACTATGTATTAAGTTTAGTAATTAACTGTATTAATAGAGAAAAAAATTAAGTTTAGTAATTAATTGTATTTAAATATAATTATGTTCCATTTTTTCTAGTTGGACAGAATGCGAATATAGTACTACCCACATAGTTACTCATTTGTAAGTCCACAATGCTTAGTGTATTGATAGACTTTCAATGATTAACTAAAATTTAAAGAATTGGAAAATACATAGTATTGTACAAATAGAAGTAAGAGTAATTTATAGTTTGTCCTCTTTTTTTTTTTTTTTTTTATTTGATAAATGGAAGACAAAAAATTAAGTGTATAATTTAATATCACACTACGTAGAATTTAGGTAATAAAGGTTTTTGATTAAGATTCATTTCAAAAGCATTTGGATGTTTTGAGTTTTATGTAGCCATTTGGAGTTCTTATGTAATTTGAGGAATATAAAATATGACAAAAGCCCGGCATTCTCATGTTTTACCGTTGGTACTTCGACAAAAAAAAATAGTAATACATACATATTTTGTTATACTCATTTGTATCTCCACAATGCATTGTGTATTGATAAACTTTCAACATCTGGATAAAATGTAAACAATTGGAAAATACATAGTATTGTACGAATAGAAGTGAATATTTGAAAAGTGGAAAGAAAAATTAAATGTATAATTTAATATCACAATATGTAGCATTTAGGTTATAAAGGTTTTGATTAAGAATAATTTCATATTCAGTTCAACATGTTGAGTTTCATGTTGCAATTTGGAATTTATTAGGTAATATGAGGTCTTTAAATGATTTTAATCATATTTAGTGAAATGTGTTTTTGTTACTTTTGACCAACAAATTGTGATTTTTAATAATTTTTGATATGCCAAAATTAGATCTCAAAATATTTATGAATTTTTTTAATGTGTTTATAATTGTTTGTTTTAAAATCTTTAAAATTGTACTAATTACCATTTACCACACTCTGGATAACTGTACTAACGGCATAGACAATAACACAATCTTTAAAATTCTAGTAATGTGATTTGCCACATTCATTAAATTACTTACTTCAACCACTTTTTGGGTATCGAATTTAAATTTTATAGTATTCTTTCGCCATATAAAAGTAAGTTCTAGTAGGAAAGGCATATCTTATGGGTGTACAATTAAAAAAAAAAAAAAATTGCACAATTTAAAAAAAAAAAAAAAAAGAATAGTGATTGAAAATCTAATAATGGGGAATGCGTGCATGATAGTTAATTTGGTTAAAAAAAAAGGAAATATTTGTAACAGACATATCATTTCTTTTAATCTAGGAATAGAAGTAAAGTAAAAACACAATGTTGAGTAGTGAATGAGTAAAATATTCAATGAGCGACAAAAAGTTAAACGTACTCGTAAAAATTTGTTTTCTTTTTTTTTTTATTTAGTTTTGTATGTTTAGAATTATAAAGATGTATTTGATAAGTTCATAAATGTACTATATTTTATGTGTCATTTATCATGTTTTTATGTGTTGTAAGCAAGATTTAAGTTATTATTGAGATTAATTTGGATTATTCTTAATGTTTGTAGGGTAAAGTGAAATAGAGCTGGAAATGATGCATTGGAAAGTTAAGACATAGAGTTACAACTTTCGTGTTTTACACTTTTTCTAATTCCAAAAGCATCCAGATGAAAATGGAAGTGGAAGGCGGAGCACGTGAAAAAAGCCAGCGCACATGCCCTAGAGTTGTGCAGTGCATGTGTGCTATGTCCATAAGCAAAATTCCCAGATTATCTTCGGGCACACATGCACCCAAAATAGGCAGCGCATGTCCGCCCGAAGCAGCAGAATGGCGTGTTTTTGAGTTTTTGGCAAATTTCTTCTCCTGGTTGGACTCTTTCTCACCTAGTTTCACATTCTTCCCCATAGACCTTAATTGTAACCCGAAGTACTCATTATAATATCTCATTTAGGGTGAGAGAAAAGTATTGACACTTTATTTTCTAGTTTTATCTAGGGTTTTCAGTAGTGGACAATTATTGTTCATTCTTCTATGGCAGTTTGTGCCTAAACCTTTCTCTTGGTTGAGGAATTGAAGTCATGGTCAATTCAACTATGTTGTGAGACTTTTTGTTCTTGAATTTATTCAATTTTATATCAAGTATTGATTATTTTTCTACAACTAATTTTATGATTGTTCTTTTTAACTTATTATTCCTGTAGAATATTAAGTTATTAGAATTAATCTACTGCTAGATTGTTTTAACCGTGTGTGTTTAATTCAATCTGTGAAGCAACTGAATTTGATAATTACTCGATTATTGTTATTGAATTTAGGGAAAATGAACATCTAATTGGCATAACCGTGTCTGTTTATGTTTAATTAGCCTTATTGTTCTTATTGATTTTAAAGCTTCTATTAATTAATATTTGGCGCTTGTCTGGGTTAAATTAATAGTTAGCGTTAATTGGATTTCGCATTGAAAATTAACCAAATTTAGAAAGAAATAATAATCAACTTTGAATTGGAATTCAGATTAATTCTTCAATTATTGATTGATATAGAATTCAATTATATTGTCTGTATCAAGGATCGACTAGTGAAATTGTCGCGGTGGATATGACCGAAACCAAGAATTTGCTTACATCGATTTCTCTTTAGTTATTTTCCTGTTTTAATTTATAGTTCTAAAGCATTCAAGAAAACTCCCATTTCATTTAGCACAAGAATAAACACTGTTTTCTGCGGGATGAACTTGACTTACCCCTATTACATTTTTATTGAGAAATTGTTTAATTTTGCGTGCCTATGACAGCATTTCTACAAAAATTTTGGCGCTATTGCCCGGGAGCGGTTTGAATTATTTTTGTGCTATTTATTTCAATTTTTCTTTTCTTTTCTTTTATTATTATTCTTCCACTAATTTTGTATGCCAATGACGCGATCTGTTGGACAAGTTGAATTTCAATTTGATCCAAAAATACAGAGAATGTTATGCAAATTGGCGAAAGAATTAAGAGAGAGACAGTTAGGGGAAGAACAGTTGTTTAATTTTTTCTTTGCAGGTAATAAAGAACAATAAGCCAAGAGACGAACATGGCACAATGAACTTTGAGAGAATTAGCAGCACCCACTTTAAATTTATGCATTACATACACTGAATTAGATGCAAATGTGCATCTGTTACCTTCATTTCATGGATTGCCAAGTGAAGATCTGAATAAGCATCTTAAGGAGTTTCATGTAGTTTGCATGAGTATGAGACTCACTAGAGTGTCAAAGGAACATATCAAGTTAAAAGCATTCCCGTTCTCACTTAAGGATGAGGCGAAGGATTGGTTGTTCGATTTACCTTCAGGCAGTATTACAACTTGGGAGAAGATAAATAGACTATTCTTGGCTAAGTATTTTCCAACCTCTCGAACTGCGAATAATCGAAAAGATGGCATAAAGCAGTTCAATGACGAGTCCTTATATGATGGGAGCGCTTCAAGAAATTGTGTGCAAGCTGTCAACATAATTAGATAAGTGACTCCTTATTAATTCAATATTTTTATGAAGAGTTTTTGCCGAATGAAAGGAACATGAGGTTGACGCCACAAGTGGAGGGGCGTTAGACAATTTGACCATAGATGCTACTTGTGAGCTTATATCGAATATGGCTTCGTGTTCTCAAAAGTTCGGGACACCACGCGATCAACCTCTCAAGCATGTTAACAAGGTAAATGTTTCATCTTTAGAACAACAAATGGCTAATCTAACTTCTTTTGTACAAGAGGAATCCCAAGAGCAGGTAAATGCAGTGGGAGGATTTCTAGGGCAACCATGACCAAATTATGATCCCTATTCTACAATGTATAATCTTGGATAGAGGGATCATCCTAATTTGAGTTACGGGAATCTAGCACAACCTCAGCTTCAACAGAATCGATAGAATTTCGAACCATACAGGCCGCCATTTGCTCAAAGACAACAAGCTAATCTAAATAATCAGCCTAGTAAGTCTTTGGAAGAAATGCTGAATACTTTAACGGCTAATCCTATGCAATTTCAACAAGATACCAAGGCCAGTATTTAGCAATTGCAGCACCATAGATGAATAGGACAAATGGCGACTTCAATCAGCCGATTGGAATCGAAAATTCTAGAAATTTGCCTTCTCAAAAATTTATTAACCCTAAGGAGAATGCTAGTCCAATTCTATTGAGAAGCGGCAAGGAGGTTGAGGTGCCAACTAAAGTAGTTCCTGAACAAAACAAGGCTTAGGAGAAGGAAATCAAAGTGGAGAAAGAACTCTACACTTTTCAAAAAGAAGGAAAAACTGGTAAGTCAACTCAGTGGCTAGAATACATACCTAACCTACCATTTCCTGATGCATTTAAGAAATTTACGAAGGAGGACCCTAATAGAGACTTGTATGAAACTTTTCGCAGATGTGAGGTAAATATTCTATTGCTGGATGCCATCAAACAAATTCCTCATTATGCTAAATTTTTAAAAGAATTATGTACACATAAAAAAAAGCAAAACAAAAAAAGACTGAGAAGATCATGTTGGGAAAAAATGTATCAGCCATGCTCACACAACTGAATCTTCCAATGAAATTATGCAAAGATCCAGGTATGTATACAATTTTGTGTTCAATAAACAATACTAGAATTAAGGAGGCCATGTTGGATTTTGGAGCTTCTATAAATGTTATGCATTATTCAGTTTATAAATCATTACATATAGGGCCTTTACTTGAAACTAGTACTGTTATCCAGTTAGCAGATAGATAAGTGGCTTATCCTAAGGGTATAGTTGAGGATGTTTCAGTCCAAGTCAATGAATTAATGTTTCCAACTGATTTTTATGTACTTGACATGGAGACCAATGATAAGTCTACTCCCATTTTGTTAGGTAGACCATTTTTGAAAACATCCAAAACTAAGATAGATGTAGATACTGGAATTTTGACGATGGAATTTGATGGCAAAATTTTTCAACATAATATTTATGCGGCCATGAAGCATCCAAGCGAGGATAATTCTATTTACTTTGTTGACGTTATTGATTCAATAGTACAGGATGTTTTTGAAAAAGAGTTTGAAGGAGATAGAGATGAAATCAAGCAAGCGGGAAGTGATGTTGAACAACCACAAATTGATAAGTTATCTTATTTGACATCGAGGATCCTTAATGATACAATTTTGTCTTCTGTTTTGCAGGCGGCTAAGTCGGAGTTAAAACCTCTTCCGAATCACCTCCAGAACGTTTGCTAAAAGTCCTAAGGGAGAATCAAACGGTGATTGGATGGACCATTGCAGATATAAACGGAATTAGCCCATCAACATGCATGCATTGTATGCTACTTGAAGATAGAGCTAAGCCTACCCGTCAACCGCAAAGAAGTCTAAACCCGACGCTAATGGAAGTGGTTAAAAAGGAAATACTCAAACTTCTTAAAGTGGGGATAATTTACCCCATTTCAAATAGCGAATGGGTTAGTCTGGTGCAATAGTCCCTTAGAAGACGGGGATAGCTGTGATGAAAAATCAAGAAAACGAAATGGTTCCCGCCCATATACAAAATGGGTGGTAGGTTTGTATAGATTATCGAAAGTTTAATTCTCTTTCATTGCAAAGATCTCTTCCCTTTACCTTTTATTGATCAAATGTTTGAAAGGTTAGTTGATCGTGCTTATTATTGATTTCTTGATGGTTACTCAGGTTATTTCCAAATAGCTATTGCTCCCAAAGATTAGGAGAAGACAGCATTTACATGTCCATTTGGAACATTTAGATGCCGTCATATGTCATTTGGGTTGTGTAATGCCCCTGCTACTTTTCAAAAGTGTATGATGAGCATATTTTCTAATTTTTTAGAACATTTTATTGAGGTATTCATGGATGATTTCACCATTTATAGAGATTCTTTTGATTAGTGTTTGCATAATCTCACATTAATACTACAAAGGTGCATCGAAACTAACCTTGTCCTAAATTTTGAAAAATGTCATTTCATGGTTCAACAAGGTATAGTGTTAGGTCATGTAGTGTTGTCTAAAGGGATTGAGGTTGATAAAGCTAAAATTGACATAATTTAATCATTACCTTACCCCACGAAGGTGTGGGAAGTGTCTCTCGTACTTTTCTTAGCCATGCAGGATTTTACTGAAGGTTTATCAAGGACTTTTCCAAAGTATCAGCAGCTTTATGCAAATTACTGGGAAAAGATGTCGAATTTGAGTTTGGTGATGACTGCAAGTCGGCATTTGATAAATTGAAACAACTTCTCGTATCCACTCCAAACATCCAACCACCAAATTGAAGTCTACCATTTGAGATAATGTGTGACTCAAGTGACTCTGCGGTGGGTGTAGTTTTGGGGCAACAAGTTGGAAGGGTGCCTCATGCGATTTATTATGCCTTCATGACCCTAAAGGATGCGCAGAAAAATTACACTACCACTGAAAATGAGCTTTTGGTTGTTGTTTTTGCTTTAGAGAAAATTCATTCTTATCTAATTGGTACTAAAGTGATTGTATATTCTGATCATGTAGCTTTACGTTATTTAATGGTGAAAAGGGAATCAAAACCAAGGTTGATAAGATGGATACTCCTCTTGAGCGAATTTGATTTGGAAAGAGCATCAAAGACAAAAGTGGTATGGAAAATAGAGTGGCAGACCATTTAAGTCGACTACCACATGTGGAGGATGAACTAGAGACACAAGAAAGATTTTCGGATGAAAAATTATGCTCAGTGAAGGCGATGTTACCCTGGTATGCAAGTATTATTAATTTATTAGTTACTAATAAATTACCCCAAGGTTTGTCCAGGGCGGCAAGGGAGAAAATCAAAAGTGATGCCAATATTATGTGTGGGATGAGCCCTATTCATGGAAACATTGCGTCGATCAAGTAATCAGAAGGTGTTTCAATGATGGTGAAATTAATTCAATTTTAGCATTTTGCCGTACTTATGCTTGTGGAAGACATTTTGTAGCCAAAAGAACAGCAATGAAGGTGTTAGAGTGTGATTTTTATTGGCCCAGCACTTTTCGCGACTCTTACCTATTTTGTCGTTCGTGTGATAGTTGTCAAAGGACAGGTAACATTTCCCAAAAGAATGAAATGCCTTAAAACCCGATACACCACTCGCATTCTGCGAAATATTTGATGTTTAGGGCAATGATTTCGTGGGACCTTTTCCTGTTTCATTTGGTTATTCATTATATCCTCCTGGCTGTTGATTATGTTTCAAAATGGGTGAAAGACAAAGCCACTCATACTGATGATTCAAAGATTGTTTCAGATTTTCTTAAGAGCAATATCTTTTTTAGATTTGGGATTCCGCGAGCTATAATCACTGATCGTGGTACTCATTTTTGTAATCGCACAGTGGAAGCTTTACTAAAGAAGTACCATGTGACACACAAGATTTTCACTGCATATCACCCACAAACCAGTGGACAAGACGAGGTATCTAACAAAGAAATTAAGTTTATTCTCCAAAAAATGACGAACTCTGGCCGTAAGGATTGGAGTTTACGGTTAGATGATGCATTATGGGCATATCGCACTGCTTATAAGACGTCTATAGGGATGTCCCCGTATCGGTTACTATTCAGAAAAGTTTGTCAACTACCCATAGAATTGGAGTATAATAACTTATTGGGCAATTAAGAGTTTCAATATGAGACGGGATGCCAATGCCGAACATAGGAAATTACAACTACAAGAGTTGGAGGAAATCTGCAATGAAGCTTACGAGAATACTTGCATATATAAAGTGAAGGCAAAGGCATTTCATGATCAAATTATCATAAGGAAGGATTTTAAAGTCGGTCAAAGAGTCCTTCTTTATTAGACACATCTTCTTCCATTTCTTGGTAAGTTGAGATCTCATTGGATTGGTCCATTTTTAATAACTAATGTATTTCCCCGTGGTGCAATTAAAATTCAGAGTTTACAAATGTCCAAAGTGTTCACGTTCAACGGACATCACCTAAAACCCTATTATAAAGGAGTTGCATTGGGAAATGTATGTGAAGAGAATTTGGAAGAACCGCACTATGATTGATTGGTGAAAGAGTATCAAGTCGAGCCAATAACAATAAACAAACACACTGCATGGGAGGCAACCCATGTCCATTTGAATTTTGTTCCGTATAAGTGTATTTAATTTTCACAACTATTTTTGCTTATTTTAGTTTAAAAGGACAGCATATTTTAATTTCGTTGTTAATTGGGAAATAATTGCATTAAAGGGCTAAAATGATAACATGGTCTTTCGAAGATTTTTTGTATGTTATGTGGGTGATTTAGGTTAGAAATTTCATGTTTTAAAGTTTTGAAAAAAAAAGTTTTGAAAAAGAAAATAAATTATTTTTGTTTTGCCTCGTGCGCATAATTTCCAGCGCATGTGTGCTAAGCTCGATTGCAAATTAAGCTTCTGCCTCACGCGCACATGCATGCTGAAAGCCCAGCACATGTGCGCGAGGCAGAATAGCGTGCGCTAGAAGAATTATAATGGTCGAAACCCTTCTTCTTTACAGATAACACGACGTAACCTTCCTCTTCCCTTTCAAATTCCTCTTAAGCCTCCAACTTCCCCACTTCTATCTCTTCCTCAATTCACCCCAAATTCATCAATTTTACACCCAATCTTCTTCTTTTTCAAGGCCATTGTCTAAAAATCAAATCAAGGTATGAATTTTTCTCTCTTTCTCCAATTTTTTCCTTATGGGTTTCAATTATTTCTCAAGATTATGTTGATTTTTTTTTATGCTTTGATTGAATAAATCTCGTATGAATTGAACTTTAAATGTATAATTGGAGTAATTATTGTTTGGATTGTTGGTAGAGGATGGATTGCATGTTTATTTTATACACAAAAATTTCCTCTTTCACTATGCATGCCATGTGTTCGATAAATTGTCTCAATTAATAAACATGTTAAAACATACGGCGTTGATGCATGAATTCAATCTCTGGAATATTGATTGTGCCATGTGGTATCTTTTTTATTATTTTCATGCATAGAAATCTCCATGCAATGCATATAAGCCTTAGTTTTTGACATTAAATTGCTAGAATTGTTTTGTATATTCTAAGGCTTATGTTTGACAAATGGCCTTTGACTTAAGTGTGAGGTGTTATAATTGTTTGTTTGGAAGTAATGATGCATGTTTATCTTCACGGTTCATAGGAATGGGAAGAATGGCAAAGAAAATAGTCACAGGCAAGAGTACTGGAGAATTCTCATCATTGGGAGCTCAACAGCCTAGAGTAAGTGACGGTATCAGGTTTTTAAATGCAATAGCCAAATAGAAATATGAAAATGATATCTCAAAATAGGATGCAATTAAGAAAAGGGGTATACAAGTTCCGCTGGCCGGGGTTCCAGAAATCAAGTTAACCATTCGCAGTCGTGGATGGGAGTTTTTCACCTCAACCCCTATAAATGCTGTCATCTCGGTGGTGAGTGAATTTTATTCTAATTTTGATCATTACAGCTTCTCCAAAAAATATGTACGGGGAAAAGACGTAGATGTCTCTGCCAACAAATCTTATAGAGTTTTGAAGGTCAATCGCGTTCCTAACAATGGGGTTTCGGACGTTCGAGACATGTCTCGTCCGACACAACGTCCGATCTTCATGCAGTTGTTCAAGAGCTTCTTTCGAACGTCTATGCATGCGTCTTATACGTTCCTTCGTCAGATAGAGGCTTCAGACGATCATGTTCGTCCGTAAAGAGAAGCAGTAGGATCCTATTTCTTTATGCCTGTTCGTTCGGACGGTGCAATGCGTCCGAGAAGTTTTGACCCAGTTTGGATGGTTCAGTGCGTCCGAAAGCCCTGTCTCTAACAAAACAGATAACAGACCTGCAAAAACTTGTTTACAGAGTTAAGTGTTTATGTCATCATCAAAATAAGGCTTGGAAAACATCAATCTCCCCCTTTTTGATGATGACAAACCTTCATGGAGTAATTATGTAAAAACAATTGGACAAGACTAATCATTTTGCAATATAGAAGACTACTCCCCCTTTTGACATCATCAAACAAAGCTCCCCCTAAGAACATGCAAGTATTTAACAGAAATTCATAAACAAAAAACTTCATATACTCAACTTAAAAATTTAACAGTACTTAATTCAAAGAAATACATAAAAGGGTAAATCTACAGGAAGTCCTAAAAAATAGAGAAATGCTAAAAACTAGTGAAACATAGATGTCAAAAGAACTAATGCGAGTCATTTTTCTTCTTTGAGTACTTTTCAGTCTTTTGACGTTTTGATGGAACATTTTCATCAGTGGCTTCACTATCTTCCTCTTCTCTGGTGCGGCGTTGCATGATGAAATCAAACGTGTCATCAATATCCTCGTCGTCGTCTTCATCGCCATTTGCAGCTCCTTGAGTATTGGCAGCTTCTTCATCATCGTCACGAACATTTCCATCTTCATTTTCATCACTGTCGGAAGATGAGTCGAGTGGATATTGTGACTGAAAATTTACAAATTGACCTTGAGCCGAAGCAGACATGCCAAGGCTAAGTGCCTCTTGGATAATCATCTGACGAGTTTCAAGTCACTTTAACTTTAGATTTGTGCGACATTGAAAGGAACTTACTTGAGTGCTCAAAGAGGCAAGAAGGCCACAGATATGAGAAAGTGAGGTTCAGAGGTAGATGGATGAGAATCATGGAGTGGTGGAGATGGTTGAGGAGGAGGAGAATGGGGAATAGCGAAATCAAAGGTAGAGGCATGGGATTGTGAATGTGCCAAATCAAAGGCTGCATTAGTTAACCATTGATCGTTGAAAAATCGGAGGCCTTTTCTTTCAATATAAGATTTGTTAAAATAATGAGGAAATTGTTTGTTTTCACTGAAAGGAACCTCGAAGAAATCAAAAATTTTGGTGAGGAATTTTCCAAAGGGAATGTTTCTTCTGGTATCAGTAAGAAAGAGTTCCCATAGGGAACAAAAGAGATATCCAAAATCAAGAGGAATGCCCTTGAAAACACAAAAAAACAAGTAAACCTGCATTTTACCGGACTCAGTGCGATGCCCGTCAATTGGCAATAACAAATTTGTGACAAGAGTGTATAGAATATTCAGTTCAGGAGTGAGCAATGTGGTTTTGGCTTCAGAGGCCTGTTTAAAATTGATGTTAAAAATGGCTCTAACCTCATCAATGTCAAATTGAGTATCAACAGCAAGCCATTTATCTAAAAAGAAAAGAAATAGGAGAAATCATTTGGGTTTGAGACTTCACATTCAAAAATAGTGTTAATGATGTTGGATGAAATCTCAAAATTGGTGCTGTTAACACGAGAAATTAAAGTGCGAACAGTGGGGCCTTTCTGAAGATTGGCGGTGAATTGAAGCACCATGTCATGATATACAGGTAAGTCAATATGCACTAGGTGACCCCAATTTTGTTTTTCAAAACAGGATTTGACAATGGAAAGATTATACTCATCAAACAGACTTTGAGATGCAGGACGTTGAACAATTATAGATTTACTTAAAAGGGATGTATACCGTTCGGATGCCTTGGCATCGATGAATTTTGGCAAGATTGGATTTGTGGAGACTTGGGGATTAGCAGATGATTCTCCTCATACTGGAGCTTTCCCTTTAGGTTTTCATCCCCGATTTGCTGTAGAAGAACCTCTGCGAGATTTAACCACTGTGAAGGAAGGGAAGGGAGAGGAAAAAAGTTTATTTTTGTGAAAGATTCTTTGAATTGGTAAGAATTTGATGAAATGAGATGGCAGATGGGGGAAAATCGATATGATTCACGTGAGAAATACTCTGGAGAGGATAATCTTCCAACCAATTTTGGGAAAGAGGTTAGGAATTTGGAGGGGGTGCTGAAGGAACAATTTTCGCTAGAGGATTTTCGGGGGTGAAGGTGACTCCGAAGGGGAAAGATGGACGGTTTTAATAGAACAGGGAGACCGTTCGGATGGCTGAACGTTTGGTGTACGTCCAATGAAGCGTCTGAATGCTGATGAACGGATGGCCGATGGAAGATCCAGTGCGTCCGATATTTTTTCGGACGATGGTACGCGTCCGGAAGAATTCTAGAGAGTTTAGTGAAGAAAATGAATATCGTTCGGACGATTATGAGCGTCCGAGGAAGATAGGTAGTTTTCAGACTAAACAGAGCATCCGAAAGATAGAGTCGTTCGGACGAACGAGTGCCTCCTAACTAAGAACCTATGCCAAATTGATCTGTAAAATTCCCAAACATTTTCTGATATGCATGTAGAGATTAAAAGTGATCTAGAACGAAGGGTTTTGTAAAAATATCAGCCAGTTGATCTGAGGTAGGCACAAAATCAACACGAATTTGTTTTACAAACAAGATCTCTAATGAAATGATGCTTAACATCAATGTGTTTGGTTCTAGAGTGCATAACAAGATTTTTTGTGAGATTAATTGCACTAGTATTGTCACACTTTATAGGAACACAATAAAAAATGACACCAAAATCTTTCAGAGTATGTTTCATCCAGAGAAGTTGAGCACAACAATTTCCAGCAGCAATGTATTCGACTTCACCCGTAGGAAGAGAAATAGAATTTTGTTTTTTGCTAAACCAAGACACAAGACAATTTTCCAAAAAATGACACATACCACTGGTACTTTTTCTATCAATTTTACACCCAGCAAAGTCAGCATCAGAATAACTAATTAAATCAAATGTAGAGGACTTTGGATACCACAGACCAAAATTTATTGTACCTTTTAGATATCTAAAAATTCTTTTAACAAGCCACAGCTATCAAATGCGATTCTTTAGTACAAGATTGAAATATAGCACATAAACAAACAGCAAACATGATATCTAGTCTACTGGCTGTTAAGTAAAGTAGACTTTCGATCATACCTCTATAGTGTTTTTCATCAACACTATTACCTTCTTTGTCTTTATCAAGTTTGGTTGAAGTGCACATTGGCGTACCAACTTGTTTGCAATCTTTCATTCGAAATCGTTTGAGTAGCTCCTTTGTGTATTTGATTTGCATAATAAACGTTCCTTCCTTAGTTTGATGAACTTGTAGTCCGAGGAAAAATTGCAGCTTGCCCATCATACTCATCTCAAACTCTTTTTGCATTAAATCTGAAAAGTCCTTGCACAAATTTTCATTAGTTGCTCCTTAAAATAATATCATCAACATAAATTTAAACAATTAACAAACCATTTAAATCTGTTTTTGTAAAAAGAGTGGTGTCAACTACACCTCTTTTGAATCTATTTTCTATCAAGAAACCACTTAATCTTTCAAATACCAAGCTCTTGGAGCTTGTTTCAAATCATATAAAGCTTTGGAGAGTTTGAAAACAAAATTTGGAAGATTTTTATTTTCAAAGCCCGGAGGTTGTTCAACGAAAACTTCTTGATCAATAAAACCATTTAAAAATGCCCTTTTGACTCCATTTGAAATAATTTGAAATTATTGAAACATGCAAATGCGAGAAACATGCGAATGGATTCTAATCTAGCCACGGGAGCAAAGGTTTCATCAAAGTCAATACCTTCTTCTTGAGCATAACCTTTTGCAACAAGTCTAGCTTTGTTCCTTATGATTTCACCTTTGTCATTTTATTTGTTTCTAAAGACCCATTTAGTTCCAATAACGGGATGAGAAGATGGTCTTTCAACCAAGGTCCATACATTATTTTTCTCAAATTGACTAAGTTCATCTTGTATGGCATTAACCCAAAATTCATCATTCAAAGAAATATCTACATGTTTAGGTTCAATGTGAGAAAGTAATGCACAATTTACCACTATTCAAAGGTATATGAGAGCAAGTAGTTATCCCATCAGATAGATCACCTATGATTAAATCTTGAGAGTGACTAGAGACGAATCTCCAAGCTCTCGGAAGATCATTTGGAGTATCCTCATTCTTTTCATCATCTATTTAATGGTTGTTAACATCATTGCTTGATGTGATCTCTTGATGATCTTCATGAATAACAAGCTTTTCGAGCTCCTTTAGAATACCTACATCTTCATCTTCACATAAATTCTTTGAAATAACATCATTAGTTTCATCAAATGTAACATGCACAACTTCTTCAATCAAGAGTGTTCTTCTATTGTAAACTCGGTATGCTTTCTTGTCACTAGAATATCCTAGAAATATTCCTTCATCCAATTTTTTGTAAAATTTTTCAAGATTTTCTTTGATTTTTAAAATAAAACATTTGCAACCAAAAACTTAAAAATAGCTCACAACGAGTTTTTTACAAAAGAGGAGTTCAAAAGGTGTTTTTTTTAAAAAGGAGCTCTCTCAATAAAACTCGGTTCATGACATAACAAGCTGTGTTAACCACTTCGGCCCAAAAGTGTTGAGGTAAGTCACATTCGCTAATCATAGTTCTAGCGGTTTCTTGAAGAGTCCTATTTTTCCTTTCGACAACACCATTTTGTTGAGGGACTTTAACAACTGAAAATTCATGAGAAATACAGTTGTGATCACAAAAGTCGGGAAAAACTCCAAATTTAAATTCGGCACCATTGTCATTTCTTAAATGAATGATTTTTAAATTTAATAAATTTTGAATTTTGGAAAACATTTTTACAAATTTTTCAAACGCTTCATTTTTGTGAACAAGAAATAATACCCAAATATACCTAGAATAGTCATCTACAATAACAAAAGCATATTTGCAACCACCAAGACTAGCATATTGAGTAGGTCCAAATAAGTCTAAATGCAGCAATTCTAAAGGTTTATGAGTAGACACAAAATTCTTTGGTTTAAAAGAAACTTTGACTTGTTTACCAAAAATTGGCATGCATATCAAATTTTATTTTTCAAAAATTTTAGTTTTGGCAAACCTCTTACCAAATCTTTCTTAGCAAGTTTTTCAATCAAATCCATATTAAAATGATAGAGTCTTCTATGCCAAAGCCAAGGATCATCTATGGAAGCGGTAAGACAATTTACATTGCTATTGCTAATTTTATCAAGATGAATCACATAAACATCATTGTGCCTAGTGCCCTTGAATAAAACAACATAATTTTTTATCAAGAATAAGACATTCATGCTTGGTTAAAAATACATATAAATTTTTGTCACAAAGTTGACTAACACTTAATAAATTATTGTTCAAATTATCAACAAGAAGCACATTCTTAATCAAAGTTTCACCATTTTTACCTACATCACCAATGCCGATTAATTTTGCTTTATTGTTTTCTCCAAAAGTGACTTTTCCACTATTTTTGGATGTGAGATTCGTGAAGAAAGAAGCATCACCCGTCGTATGCCTTGAACATCCACTATCTTAGATGAACCACTTAGCATTGTTGGTGATGTTAAGTACCTACACATAAAATCAATTGATAACTTTTGGTACCCACGTTTTCTTGGGTCCATTTGAGTTAATGAAATTGCTAACAATCCATGCAACTTTCATTCCAAGCTTTTCGTTCTTCTTTACATAACACATATTCTTAACATGTCCGTGTTGTTGGCAATATCTACAAATAATATTTTTATTTCCATATAAAGATGATTTTGATTTTACAACACATAAGTCATCCCTTCTAAATGTGACAAAATTTTTGTTGATAACTACATTTGTATTTCTTTTTAAATCAACAACATTTTCTTTCTTTCTAGTCAAGAGAGTATTCAAATCATCCATTCTTTTCTTCAAGGAGGCTTGTTCTTCCTTAACCTTGGATCTCACATGCATTCTTTTCTTCAAATCACAATTTTCTTATCATAGCCTATTATTTTCATTCACAAGTTTAGAGTTAGCATTCAATAAAGCATTTGATTTTCCCGTTTAAGTTATCATGCAATTTCAAAATGAAAGCTCAAGATCATCTTCATCATTTTCATCATTGGAGTCATAGTTAGAATTTACCTTATCATCTCTAATAGCCATAAAGGCCATTTGTGTCGACTCCATTTCTTCTTCAACTTCTTCTTCGGAGTTGCAATCATCCCATGTGATTTGAAAGTTATTGAATCTAGGTTTCCTTCCTTCCTTCTTTTTTTTGGAAGGACACTCATTTGCAAAGTGTCCGAGTTGACCGCATTCAAAACATTTTTCGTTTTGCTTCTTCATTTCAAGCCTTATCTTTCCTTTGAAATTATTTGAATTTGTAGCTCCGCCTCTTCTCATTCTTCGTTTGTTGATGTAATGTTTAAGAAATCCTTTGGTGATGAGTGCAAGATCTCCTTCATCAAGATCTTCATCTTGTAGATTGATGGAGCTGTTTTCATCTTCTTCTTGAGAGGTCTTTAGAGCAATGCTCCTTCTTGGCCTTGCTTCTTCATCATCTCACTACTTTAGCTTTTAACTTCAATTCATAAGATGTAAGAGAATTGATTAGCGATTCAATAGGCATTAAATTTAAATTCTTGGCTTCCTCTATAGCAATAGTTTTGGCATCCCATTCTTTGGATAGAGCATTTAGGATTTTTCTATTTTTTTCACCCAAAGAGAACTCCTTACCCAAGGCTTCAAGATCCTTTATGATGTCATTGAACCTATAGTACATTTTGTCAATGTTCTCATGTGGTTCCATCTTGAAAGACTCATACTTGGTAACAAGTAAGGATTTCTTTTGCTCACGAACATCATCGCTCCCTTCATGGATTTCCTTCAATTTATCCCAGATTTCTTTAGCGAAATGCATCCCTTCACGCAAGTTGATTCATTTGCAAGATCTAATTATATAAGCACATTCATGGCTTTTGCATTTAACGTCAAGTTTGCCTTGTCTTGTGGAGTGAACTCATCCCTTGTCTTTTCTCTTCTTCTATTTGTGTGATCATCAATGTATAGAAGCTTCAAAAGGACCTGCATTGACAACATACCACAAATCAATGTCAATAGATTGCAGAAATATTTTCATTCTATCTTTCCAACTAATAAAATTTGCCCCATTAAACATAGGGGGCCTAGTAACGAATTGACCCTCAAAAAATAGAGCATTGTTGGTTGCCATAATAGCTCTTTTCTCAAAAGAGAGCTTGCAATAAAATGAGACCAAGCTCTGATACCAATTGTTGGTCCCAAAGCAACCTAAGAGGGGGTGAATTAGGTTTCTTAAAAATATATACTTTTAGAAATATTGAGATTTTCCAAATATAAATTGATATAATAAAATCAGTGGAACACTGAAGTAAAGAGAGAAAATTAAACAACCAATACTTCCAAGCTAGCAAGTTGAAGTATTAAATCAATAGAATGCTTCACACACTTGGGGAGCCAATAATCTTTACAAAGTTGGAAACTTCTTGCTCACACTAAAACTCTTTTAGTTGAGCCAAGAATCTTACTTACAACCACACTTTTGTACAAGATTATCACTCCACTCACAGTTGAATTGCACTCGCAACTGCACACTAATACAACAAAGCACTATAGCCAATTTGTACTCAAATTGCTTTTCTCTAAGGCTTGTATTCAATGTATTAGATGATTTTTTCTTAATGTCAAAGCAGTTATTTATAAGAGCAGTAAATGGTGGCTGTAACTACTTCCTAACGACTAAATTATAAATGCACAAAAAGTAGCTGTTGGGGTTTCGGACGTCCGAGACATATTGGAAGCGTCCGACACAGCGTCCGATCTTCATGCAGTTGTTGAAGAGTTTCGTTCAAACATCCGTGCATGCGTCCGTTCCTTCGTCCGATAGAGGATTCAGACGGTCATGTTCATCTGTAAAGAGAAGCAGTAGGATCCTATTTCTTTCTGCCTGTTCGTTCAGACGGTGCAATGCGTCCAAGAAGTTTTGACCCAGTTCGGACGGTTTAGTGAGTCCGAAAGCCCTGTCTCTAGCAAAACAGATAAACAGACCTGCAAAAACTTATTTACAGAGTTAAGTGTTTATGTCATCATCAAAACAAGGTTTGGAAAACATCACAATGAATGCCCCAACACCCGTAATGCCAATGTAGAGTTTCAACAGATCACCAGTGTTCTTTGCGAAAGGGATGTGGATTGGACTTACACGACCGATTGCACCGTGGCTCGACATTTCAACGCTAATAAACTTAAGCCAGCTTGGTTTGTCTGGTTCAAGTTTCTGTGTGGCTGCCTTCTTCAGTTAAACCATATTTCCCATGTCACTATGGAAAGGGCCAAACTTTTGTATTGCATTGCTACCGGGAATGCCATACATGTCAGTCAGCTTATCCGCCAACAAATCTACTACTCCACTACTAATATGCAACTGGGTTTATGGTTTCCCCATTTGATTACGGCTTTGTGTTTGGAAAGTGGTGTGGGGATTGATCCTTCTGAAGAAAATTTGAAGCCTGGACAATTGATTGCAATGAAGGGTATAAGAACTCCGGTTAACTGGGACGTGCTCGATTTCGGGCGTTTGCTTCACATGTAGATGAAGTTGATGATTCAGACGGTGAGCCGATAGCTGCCCCACAGCAGACTCAAGAGCTTCTATATCAAATCTTGTCAGAGCAACAGCATATGAGTCAACATTTTGTTTCATTTATGCAATACCAGTTTACCTGGCAGCAGACCATGGAAGCTCGTCAGATGGCTAGAGAACGGGGAGAGGACCCCACCATATTCCTACTTTTTCCACCTTTCCCACAGGATTTGGGGCCCCATGCTCCTTGAGCATTTTATACCTTATGTGTTTGGCCATTTTCTTTATCCGACATTTATGGTAGTTTATTTCCTAAACAATTTTCGTTGTTCTTTTATTAGACATTTTAGTAGTTCTCTTTTAGCTAGGTTTTATTTTCATCATGGTCTTTTCGTTAGTTTTGGTTATGTATTCCCTTAAGGGAGTTATTTTTTCTTGGTTATTGTAAGATTATTTTCTACACCATTCTTGTTTTTCTTATTCTCTTATCAAGGGAATTCTTTGTTTTGTTCTGTTTTGTTTAGTGTTCTCTCCGGCTTTCCTAGGCGACAAGGGGATATTTATAGTGGATACAACTCCAAACACGAATTCAATCTAGAGAAGCTATTCTTTTTCCCATTTTATGGTTTTATTTTTGCAATGAGGACAATGCTAATTTTTAAGTGTGGGATGGGGGAGTTATTTGGATTTTTAAATTGTTTGGTATATTTTGCTCAATTTTGCTGCAATATTTTAAATTTTCCTTTGATCTGAGAGCTTGTCGAAATTTTTGAAATTTTTTGTGGATTAATTGACCATTTTTGAAAAATTTTGGAAGTTCTTGCTTAACTTATTTTTCTCCATTTTTCTGCATAAATCATTGATTGAACCATGCATGAATGAGTAGTCAATGTTAATATTTTCCATTCATGATTTTCAAGACTTTTGAGCACTAAGCCATACATTAATTGCTGATTTGGAATATTTAGAGAAATTTATGTAGACTCAATTATATTCATTGCATCCCAAAAACTTACTTTATTACATTTTCAAAACTAATTCTTCGACAACCCAATTTAGTTTAAATATGAGGGTAGTGCCTTTTTCATTTGTTGAGCTTTCTCGCCAACCATTTTAACAATTTATTTCTAAGTACCTTATTTGAGTCTTATTCTTGTGAAGATAAATATCATTCACCTTCTTTCAGATAAACTCAATTTACCTATCCTTATTGAGCTTAATGTTCTTTTCATTGTTATATAATGAGTTTTCCCTTTAAGAGCTTATGGTGCACATTATTTGTTAAGAGGATATAAGGGTGGAAGTTTGTGAGAAGTGAGTGATGTACAAATTTGTAACGAAATGGGGTATTAGAAAATTTTGTTGAAAAAAATGAATCTGGAAGTTTCTGTAGTTGCAGGTAGTGCCCATTACTGGTACCTGCATATTCCTGATATTTATAGGTAGTGCTCATCACTGGTACCTGTATTTGTAGGTAGTGCCCATCTCTGGTACCTGCATGTTTATTTCTAGGCGTTGCTGGTAGTGCCTACCACTAGTACCCGTACTGTGAGCAGATATAGAAAAATAGAAAGGTGATGTGATGTATATATGTTTGAGGGAGGTTGGCATGTTTGGTTTCGAATTTTTCATGGGTGTTTGTTACTCAAGTGTGGGGTTGTAGATGTATGATATTTCACAAGGGAAGAGAAGTTTTATTTTAATGTGTGGCCATCATTACTATAAAGCTCTTGTTCTTATTTATTATATCCCCTCCTTTCTTTGGTTAACAAATATCCTAACTTATAGTTCGAGTTGAAAATCCTACCAAAATTTAAATTGAATCGGTTGTCTAGATTAGTGAAGGGTTGTAAGGAGAGTGAACTATGGAGTGTTTAGAAAAAATTTTGAGGGTTTTCATGATTTAATCAAAATATTTTCAAATCTAAGTTTTTGAATGGCTAGACACACACACACAGACAAATTTCATATTTTGGTTTTTATTAGCATTTGTGCTCTTGGGTTCATATACTACTCTAATAAAAACTAATTGGTGGGTTGGTTATTGATTATTTATGTGGATAGTTGAGGGAATATGTTGAGTGGAATGTGTTGAGCTTAAATATTTTAATTTTATGTTTGATCGAGGACAATCAAAGGCTAAGTGTGGGGTAATTTAATAAGCTCATAATTCTACTATATTTTATTTGTCATTTATCACGTTTTTGTGTGTTCTAAGCAAGATTTGAGTTATTATTGAGATTAATTTGGTTATTCTTAGTTTTAGTACAGTTAAGTAAAAGAGAGCTGAAAATGATGGAAAAGATGAAAGAAAATGCTAAGGGCGGAACATGCATGAGTATGAAGCCATTTTGGATGTTGTTTCATATTTCTAGTATAAATTTTGAGTCCGAGCTCCAATTGAGGTGATTTAAGATGCATTAGAAAGCCAAGACATAGAGCTACAACTTTTGTGTTTTACACTTTTTCCAATTCCAAAAGCATCAAGGTGAAAATCGAAGTGGAAGGCGGAGCACATGCAGAAAGCTTTTCAACACACATTCGCGGGAGTTGTGCAGCGCAGGTATGCTGCGTCCAGAAGTAAAATTCCCAGATTATGTTCGGGCGCACATGCACCCAAAATAGGCAGTGCATGTGCTCTCGAAGCTACAGAATGGCTTGTTTTTGAGTTTTTGGCATATTTCTTTGCTCGATTAGACTCTTTTTCACCCGGTTTCACGTTCTTATCCGTAGACCTTAATTGTAACCTGAAGTACTAATTATAAATACCCCATTTAGGGTGAGAGAAAAGCATCAACACTTTATTTTTTAGTTTTATCTATAGTTGTCAGCAGTAGAAAATTATTGTTTATTCTTCTATGGCACTTTGTGCCTAAATCTTTTCTCGGTTGAGGAATTAAAGCCATGATCAATTCTACTATGTTGTGAGATTTTTCGTTCTTGAATTTATTCGATTTTGTATCAAGTATTGATTATTTTTCTACAATTAATTTTATGATTGTTCTTTTTAACATATTATTGCTGCAGAATATTATGTTTTATTAGAATTAATCTACTGCTGTATTGTTTTAGCTGCATGTGCTTAATTCAATCTGTGAAGCAACTGAATTTGATAATTACTCGATTAGTGTTATTGAATTTAGGAAAAATGAACATCTAATTGGTATAATCGTGTGTGTTTATGTTTAATTAGCCTAATTGTCCTTACTAATTTCAAAGCTTCTATTAATTAATTTTTGGCTCATGTCCGGGTTAAATTAATAGTTATGGTTAATTGGATCATGTGTTGAAAGTTAACCAACTTTAGAAAGAAACAAGAATCAACTTTGAATTGAAATTCGGGTTAAATCTTCAATTAGTGTTTGATATAGAATTGAATTATCTTGTGTGTCAAGGATCGACTAGTAAAATTGTCATGGTAGATATGACCAAAATCAAGAATTTGCTTACATCGAATTCTCTTTAGTTATTTTACTATTTTAATTTTTAGTTCAAAAGCATTCAAGAAAACCCCCCTTTCATTTAGCACAAGAATAAACTCTATTCCCTGTGGGATGAACTTGACTTGCTACTACTACATTTTTATTGAGAGATTGTTTAATTTTGGGTGTCTAGGATAGCATTTCCACCAGTATTATTAGGAAAACCAAGGAAAGTTAACACAAAGAAATTTTAAAAGTAATTAGTCAAAAATGCCATTGAAACAGTATTATATTTTTTTTTTTCAAATTAGCATTTACGTAAGTTGACGAATAGAAAATGTGATAAAAGTAAAATATCCTATGAAGTGTCACTTCATTTCTAGTTTTCCTGCCCGACTTATTTATTTAACCCCATACTTTGTATAGTGGGACAAAATTAGTCAAGTACAATTTTAAATATATTTTTTTTAGCATTTGTTCTGTTATTGTTTAATTACTTTATTAACTTTAGAACTATAAGTTCAATAATTAACTGTAATAATAGAAAGAAGATTTTAAGTTTAGTAATTAATGTGTATCTAAATGTAATTATATTTTATTTTTTCTAGCAAGATAGAATGCGAATATATATCGTACTACATACAGATGTACTCATTTGTAACTCCACAATGCATAGTGTATTGGTAGACTTTCAATGATAAGCTAAAATTTAAAGAATTGGAAAATACATAGTATTGTATGAGTAGAAGTGAAAGTAATTTATAGTTCGTCCATTTTTTTTCGATTATTTGATAAATGGAAGACAAAAAATTGATTGTATAATTTAATATCACACTATCTATCATTTAGGTAATAAAGGTTTTTGACTGAGATTAATTTCATAAGAATTTGGAAGTTTTGAGTTTTATGTAGCTATTTAGAGTTTTTACGTAATTTGAGGAATATTAAATATGATAAAAGAAAAATAACATATGAATTTTCACTTCAAAGGCCATTACGATAAAATCTAGGCATTCTCATGTTTTATTGATTGTAGTTTGACAGAATAAAATATAGTGATACATATATATTTACTTATTTGTATCTCCACAGTGCATACAGGATTGGCAGACTTTTAATATCTGGCTAAAATGTGTCAAACAATTGGAAAATACATAGTATTTTACGAACAGAAGTGAAAGTAAATTATAGTTTGGCAAAAAAAATTTGATTATTTGATAAATGGAAAAACAAAAATTAAATGTATAATTTAATATCACAATTTGTAGCATTTAGGCAATAAAGGTTTTGATTAAGATTAATTTCATAATCAGTTGGATGTTTTGAGTTTTATGTAGCAATTTATAATTTATTTGGTAATATAGGGTCTTTAAATGATTTTTTACTGTGTTTGGGAAAATGTGTTTTTGATAATTTTGGCCAACTAATTATGATTTATAAAAAAAATTTTGTATGCCAAAATTAGAGCTCAAAATGTTATCAATTTTTTTAATGTGTTTATGATTGTGTGTTTTACAGATTTTAAAATTGTACTAATAATCACATTCTTGATAATTGCACTAATGGCATAGATAGTAACACAATCTTTAAAACTCTATTAATTGCCACATCCAATAAATTACTTACTTAAACCATTTTTTGGCTGTATTGATTTTAAATTTTATAGTACTCTTGCGCCTTATAAAAGTAAGTTCTAGCAGGAAAGGTACACCCTATGGGTGTGCAATTAAAAAGAAAAAAGAAAATTGCACAAGTTTTTTTAAAAAAAAAAAAAAAGAATAGTGAGAGGAAATTCTAATAAAAAAAATTAAAAGAACTATATAGAGAGTAGGGAGTAAAAAGTGGGAATGGAGTTATGGGAGTGAGGTGGGTAAATTTGGTAATATATAAGATGACGGATATCAAAAGTTTCACTCATACTTTATATATACTAAGTATATATTATTTGATTCTCTTATAATTTCCTCACATTTGAAAACTCTTCTAATTGTTTTACTCTGCTAAACTATACAAAACTATGCTAACGGCAAAAAGTGCAGTTACAAACTTCAAAACTCTACTAATTACAAAATTCTTTAATATTTTTATTTTGATTGTAAAACTATTATTTCATGAAAAGTTTTTTTACCCAATATTTAAAAAGAAAGAAGGCATATTGAAAGGGATAAAGTGAAATAAAGTAGAAAAAAAATAAAATCTTTCAAACATACTCTTTTTAAATTTATGTCAAGTGGTACAAAAGCATAGATAGCATTTGTTAAAAGTTTGGTTATAGTGAATTCTCTACTCGGTAGTGACTCAACATTATAAAAGAAAGAAGGCAAAGCAGGATAAAGTGAAACAAAAGAGGATAAAAGCAAAATGTTTCAAACATACTCTTCATAAATTTATGTCAAGTGGTACAAAAGAATAGACAACATTTGTTAGAAGTCTAGTTCATGGTTCTAGAGAATTCTGTAATTGATACTTGAATTCACTCCTACTCAATAATAGTCTCTACTGATCTTAATTACCAAAGTCTATCCCCAACCTAAAAGCAATGAAAAAAAAAAGAAGGGAAAATCGCTGAAATAGTCCTTAAACTTTTTTACTTTAGCCAAAATAGTCCCTCAACTTTTTTTGTAGCCAGAATGGTTCTCCAACTTTTATTTTTTAGCCAAGATAGTCCTTTCATGTGAAATTTAAAAAAAAAAATTTATGGTGACTACACCATAAAAGGACTTTTTTGGCTAAAAAATAAAAGTTAAAGGACTATTCTAGCTAAAAAATAAAAGTTAAAGGACTATTCTGGCTAAAAAAAAAGTTGAAGGACTATTCTGGCTAAAAAGAAAGTTGAGGGACTATTTTGACTAAAGTACAAAAGTTGAGGGACTATTTTGGCGATTTTCCAAAAAAGAAAGAAAAAAGAAAGAAGAACATCAATAAGTAAAAGAATGTGAATTACACTATGAAAGAAACATATAAGAGATATATATATATATTATATATATATAGTTAAAAATCAATAATATAAAAGCAGCAATTCATGGAAGACATCTTATTGGAACTTGAAGATACAATACTCTAACTCTAACTCTAACTCTAACTTTAAATGGATCTAAATACTAATTATTATATATACCATGTTATTTGGAGATATTATAGGTGTCCCACTCTTCAATTAGAAAACTAAAGAAACACGTTTACCACCATAGTTATATTCAGGCAATTCAATTTGACTTTTACTTTACCTTTCTAATTTAATTATCCACTAAAGACATGAAATAAACATCAAATAACTGTTTTCTTCTCTTGGTAGAATTCTTAGGGGTATAAAGGAAAATCTATAAAGTGATGGACACCAAAACAATGCTGAAACTTTATATATGGTATAGATATTCTTTTGTCAAAAAAATTCAGAATTTGTTGGATTGTTTTGGGCCCTTACAATCAGTCCCAAATAAAATGGGAAGACCTCCAGATTTGTTGAGATTTTCTGAGAAGTCCTTTCCCTACTGTAATAAAGCTCCCTATTTTTAGCAAATCTATTAGATTTTCCGATCTTCCTTTCTTCAACAATTATTTCTTCTTGTCCTTCACTGTACTTTTTATCCATTTTTCCTCCTTTCTCTCTATATTTTATCCATTATTTCCCCTTTATTTTTTTCTTCCTCTAGTACTAATTTTTTTCTCCCTTTTTGTTGCAAGACAAAAGATGAAGATTTTTTCCATGTGGAAAATATTTTTTTTTCTTTGTGAAATTGTGAAATGACTCACATAGCCTTAACAATATAACATCACTCTATAATACCTATCAAATTCATATGGAATTTTGAGTAATTGGAGCTTGGAGTTTACAATTTATATAAAAATAGCATAATGATATCTTCACCCTTGAGACCAAAAATTGATGCCCAAATAGTAACAAACTATTTATGGGCCTCCTTTTAAATAAAAAATATTCTTTTGTCAATACAATTCAGAATAGGTTGGATTTGTTTGGACCCTTACAATCAAACCCAAAACAATGGAAAGACCTCCAGATTTTCTGAAATGTCCTTTCCCTACGCGATAAAGCTCCATATTTTTAGGGATTCTATTAGATTTTTTATCTTCCTTTCTTCAATGGTTATTTTCCCTTCTCATTCTCTATACTTTTTATCTATTATGTCCCCCTTCTTTCTCTCTACTTTTTATCCATTATTTCATAACCCTTCTTTTTTCTAACTTTTTTTTTTCTTCCTCTGGTATAATTCTTTACTCCATTTTTTGCAAGACAAAAGATGAAGATTTTTTCCTTCGGTACTAATTTTATGCGATTTCATCAATTTTTTCTCTTTGACTTTGTTATTTTAGTATTGTTCATCTTCTATAGTTTTTTTGTTTTCAAAGTTTGGTGCGTTTTACAGGGATTCAGCTTAGATAGCTGGAAGCATACCATTTCCATCGGGTATAGATCTTAGTTGTAAGACTAAAATTCTTTCGTTGTTGTATTGATTGTATTATTTTTGTTTTAGGATTTATTCAGTTCTGATCTGCTTCTATTTTCTAAAAATTTTCCTTGCTAATCTATTAATATTTTTCCATTTTTACTATTATTATATATCTTATAATCTGGTAATTGTCATTCTATTTTACAATGAAGCACTAAACACCCAGACTACAAGCAAAAAGATACCAAGTGAAGGCTTATGGATAGAAGGCACACATTAGGTGACAGTCCTAATATCACAACTTTATATATTGGGAGCAAGATTGAACTTTTTCACGAGCAAATCGTGAGAATATTTTAAAGTTCTTGATTTTTTATAACTTTCAAACTTTTTGAGAACTTGTACAAGCTTACATTTATAAATATCTTAAACTTAAAGGCTATAGATTGCTCATCATTTACTGTTATTTATCTCTTAACTGCTTTTAAGAACAAATAGCATGATAATACCCAACATTTTGTAGTGCATCTTAAGCATTTCTTTGATATAATATTGTGCAATTATGAAATACCAGCTTTTGCTTGCTTTTACTATTAGAATTACATGCTATTTTCATTTACATTTGTTCTAACTCCTTTATTTATTTATTTTTTTTTACAGTTAATTTCAAGGTTAAAGTTAAATGTGAATTCATTATCTCCTGTTTTATTATTGCATTCTAGATTGTAAAATTTTTGGTATTGAAGGAATTGATTCTTTCATTTTTCTATTTCTAGTAGAGAGAATTCAATGGCTTTCAGAAATTTTTAATTTGGGATTTGCTCTTGGAAGCTGATGTTATATCATGATTGTATATAAAGACCATACGTGGTGATTAGGATAAAATTGCCTAGGAAAGTTTTACTTTATACTAGGTTTTGACAGTATTACTTTCACGTAGCTTTTGAGTACTAAATTATATGAAATCTGCATAAGACTCAGGTAATTTGAAGATTGGTTTTGTTTATTGGAAATGTTTGAAACACATGTTATGTGTCCTAACATAGACATCTGTAATTTCTTGTGGACGTTCAGATCCTGTTAATATTATGCCCCTTTAATATAGTTTTTGCATGTCTCTGTAGCTTGAAGGCGTCTATTGAACTAAAGTCTGGGGAACATTTAATGCCTCAATAGTAAGTCTTCACATAAATGCTTTCATGCTATTGCTTTTTCTACGTTTTCTCTTAAAATATTTATGTATGATACAGTAGTCAACTAACTACTACTATTTGTACAAAAGTCTTTCCATGTGCTTACTATTGACATTGTCACTGTTAATTCTGGCTAATTGCCTTTATGAATTTACTGATTAGGTACTTTAAGAACACATTGAAATTGACTTTTTGCTTATATTAAAGATTTTATTTCTGTTATCCTTTTGAGCTTGGTGGTTCAATTGTGTAAGGAAGAAGAGGAACAAATGAATTTCCAACTTAAAATATTTAGTTAACATGTCTATATACAAAAAATGTAGCAAAAATTGTGGGTTTTGGCTGTGCTAGGTATAAGATGGTATAACAAATAGTTAAAATGATCTTTAATAACTGCTAGCAAAGAGTTGAAATAAAGAACTTGTACTCTAAAATTAGTTTAAAAAGGAAGTATGCTATGAATATACTTAATACCTTCTTTAGTTGTATTTCAGGCATGATGCAAATTATGTTGTATCTCGGCAGTGTAACTTTGATGGCATTTTGAGGTTGATTTTGTTTCAAATGCAATTAGGTTTGCAGCCACTGGCGATGCTATTCATTTTTATTTTTTTTTTAACAAATTTGAGCCTTTTGCTATATTTATAGATATGTTTGAAGAGAAATTATTTTTCTCATTTATTCGAGTAGTAATTGACTTATTAGAAAGGATTTTTCTCTAGAATTAGTATTTATTTAAAGATACTGTAATTTTCTCCTTTTCCTTGTACTTAAACGTTTTCATTGCCCCTATTTGTTGACTCGATTTTCCTTGGAGAAAAATATTCATGGCACCTTTTTGTTAACTTAATTTTTTTCCCCTTGGAGCAGAATATGTTGAAATCTGACGATATGTTAATAAGATGTCATTTATTGTTAGAAATAAAAAATAGAGTAGGACAGTGAAGATGTGCCAATAAATATGATACATGAACTATATATCTCAATGTTTTAATTTATTTTATTTCACTCACTTGGGTGTAAAATGTGTGCTTTCTTGAGAAAATTATTTAGACACCTTGGTACTGTGTATGAAGTAGATTTATGATATTTTTTTGACGTTTTATGTCTTTTATATCCAAAATTTTCCAAATCATACTAAAATATTAGAAAATTATGTACTAAAAGCAAAATTCGAAGCATTCGAATGCATAAAAAGATGATAACTAATTTAACAATACTTATCTAAAACATATCAAGAAAATAAAAAAGCATCCACATCTTTAACTATTTGCTGCTAATTTTATAAATCAAAATTTAACTAATAAAAATTGTGATGTGACTTATTTTTCTTTGGACATTTTCAAACCAAGACTCTTTGGTGGGCCTAGACTGTGACTTGCACAGTCAAGATCACCTAGTAACTACAATAGAATGCAGTATGGCAGCTGTTTTGATAAAGACTCGACTCAAAACTGATGTGGAAACTCAATAGTGTGATGGCAGTATAATTATACAGTTAGAGGAATTATTTTGAGGGAAATAGCATTAAAAAAAAAAAAAAATTAGAAACAAATAAGTGGTGGATGCTAAAGAAAAAAAAGATAATAACTACCATCAGAAGCAGTTGTTCCCCTTTACTTCAATAATTATTGCCTTCTACAATGTTCCCCTTTCTTCTATTCCTTTCTATTTTCACTTTGAATTCTTCACCCTTTGCAGCAGCTTCAGATTCCATCTATGACAATTTTGCATATTGTCTAACAACAAATGGAATCAGAAGTGACCAAATTGCTAAGATTCTTTATAGTCCCACAAACAGTTCATTCAGTCATGTTTTTGAAGCCTATGTTCGAAACCGGAGGTTAAACACTCCAACAACTCGAAAACCATCCATAATTGTCACACCTTTGGAAATTCAACAAATCCAGGCAACTATATTATGCACTAAAGGATCAGGGCTGCAACTAAAAATCCGAAGCGGCGGTCATGATTTTGAAGGGACCTCATATGTTTCCAGTGTCCCGTTCATCATTCTTGATACGTTCAATCTTAGGACCATTAGTGTTGATGTTGCAAGCGAGACTGCCTGGGTACAAGCTGGAGCGACACTCGGGGAACTTTACTATAGAATTTGGGAAAAAATGAATAGTGTTAGAGCAATCTACATGGTTTCCCTGCTGGACTTTGCCCGACTGTTGGCATTGGTGGGCACATAAGTGGTGGTGGTTATGGTTCCATGTTGCGCAGATTTGGCCTCACCGTAGACAATGTTCTGGATGCACAAATTATTGATTTTAAAGGCCGTGTTTTGGATAGAAAAGCAATGGGGGAGGACCTTTTTTGGGCTATTAGGGGTGGTGGTGGCGCCAGTTTTGGTGTTGTTTTGTCATACAAAATTACGTTAGTCCGAGTTCCTGAAATCCACACGGTTTTTTGTGTTCAAAAAACTGAGGAAGAGAATGCAACAGATATTCTTTATAAATGGCAAAATGTTGCTGACAAAATTGACAATGATCTCTTCATTAGAGTTCTTGTGCAGCCAGTTACGGGAAAAGTCAAAGGTCAGAAAATTATTAGATTAACATTCATGGCATCATTCCTTGGAGATGCAAACAGGCTCGTTTCCGTAATGAATGGCGAATTTCCTGAACTGGGACTTGAAGAAAAGTGATTGTTTGCAAATGAGTTGGATTGAAACCATGCTATGGTGGTATAATTTCAAGATTGGAACAGCGAACGAAGCACTATTGAGAAGAACTCCTGATTCTGTGATTTTCTTGAAGAGGAAATCGGATTATGTACAGACTCCAATTCCAAAATATGCTTTAGAATCACTATTCAAGAAAATGGTTCAGTTGGGTAAAACAGGACTTGTTTTTAATCCTTATGGTGGAAGAATGAGCGAAATTCCTGAAAGTGAAACGCCATTTCCTCATCGATCAGGGATCATTTTCAAGATTCAGTATTCAGTGAATTGGGAAGATGAAGATCCTAATTTAATCAGTGAATATGTTGGGGAAGCAAGGGATCTGTACAGTTTCATGACCCCTTTTGTGTCAAAGAATCCAAGGCAGGCTTTTCTCAATTATAGGGACCTTGACATTGGCACCACCGACAATGGGAAGAATAGTTATAGTGAAGGTGAAGTGTACGGGCGAGCAAGTATTTCAAGGGTAATTTTGATAGATTGGTAAAAGTGAAGACTATGGTCGATCCACAAAATTTCTTCAGGAATGAACAGAGTATCCCAACATTGAACCTTCAGACCTCTGAAGGAAGCAAGGGAAGAAAGTAAAGCATGATTAAGAATTTTCCTTTGTCAGTTCCACGAGCAGAGTTTGATTTTTGCTTTCAGTATTTTTTTCCCGCTATATATCCTTTTTTATCTGAAGGAAAAGTAGGCTGTCTTCTGTTGTTTTACAACTACGTGCAATTGACTATACAGTGATCATTTTGTTTTTTCAAAATTGGAGTACTATACCAAACGGTTAGTTGTGAATTAAAGAAGCGAAAGTGATGTATGCTGATTGCTTTCCATTGAAGAATACAAATACACATGCTTGTCGGCGTTGCGCATTAACAATTGTACTTGGGAACTTTAGATTAGGTTTGAATGGGTGGATTTGAATTTATAAAATGGCTGAAATAGTCTTTCAACTTATTGCACTTTAGCCAAAATAGTCTCTCAACTTTTTTTGTAGCCAGAATAGTCCTTCAACTTTTATTTTTTAGCCAAGATAGTCGTTTCATGTGAAATTTTTAAAAAAAAAAAAAAAGTTGAAGGACCATTCTGGCTAAAAAATAAAAGTTATAAGGACTCTTTATATTAAAAATAAAAGTTGAAGGACTATTCTGGCTAAAAAAAAAGTTGAGGGACTATTCTGGCTAAAGTGCAAAAGTTGAGGGACTATTTTGGCAATTTTCCCTTTGAATTATACAAATAATTTGAAATGAAAGAATTTAAAGTAATATGAATTTAGTAGTTCTTCACATTTAATATTTATACATTTTAAATTTTTCACATTTAAAATGATACATTTTTATTCATTACAAATATAAAACGCATCATTTTCTTTTCTCAATTTAATTACATGTATATTTTTGTCTGAAATAGTCACATGCTTATTTTTAAGGAAAATTTGGCAACAAATTAATATTAGACACTAAAATGTCTTAAAAGCAAACTAAACCCAACCACCCACCACCTAGCTAGTGCACCACCATCCTTCCACCTGTCCACCCTAACCCTAAGACGACAAATCAACTACCAACCACCACCACCCCAAAACATGAAGAAGATTTTAAATAGTGTCCTTTAGTTTTTAAAATTTTTGTTGTCAATTTTACCGTTTAAAAATGTAACATGTGATACGAATGTGGTTATTTTAGACCAAAATGTTCTCGTAATTGAGTCGATAGACCAAAATAATACGTTTTTTAATTTGTGAGAGATTGAAAAAGTACAAACGTGAAATATAAGGGACTATTGAGTCGTTTTCTCAAATTTAAAATCTATTCAATTTAACCATTAAAATCACAATATCACTAATTAGTAGATTTAAAATTCCTTAATTTGTTTGAATGATTTAAGATGAATTTGGATATAAATTTCCAATCCAGATCCTTCCAAATCTCTCCACGTAAATACAACCTTAGAGAATTTTTGTTCCAGGAAGGCTGGTATTGTTTATATAACAGACTAAGATTAAAGAATTTATGTTCTTTCTCGATCTATTTTCATAAGTAGGAAGAAATTGAATTCATTTCTTAACATGTGATGAGTTTACGTGTTGATGAGATATTAGTGGCTCCGTTTGGATTGTAAATAAAGTTCATTATTTGTCAAATATTATTTGGTCAGCATTCTAACTTGCTTGGTCAACAAATATTATTTTTCAAATAATATTTCACACTATTCATATTTTGTCTTATTCATTGTTCACACAATACTACACTATTCAAGCCCTATTCATTATGGTAAATATTCAGGTAGATCTAGTCTTTTATCCCACTTGTAAACTTTATGGTGTGTGTTAAATATTACGGAATATATAATATCAACTGATGTAAACAAGATTCCATAATATTAAATACTGACCACAAGATCTACAGGTAGGTTCAAGGACTGAGTCTACCTAATATTTTCCATTCATTATTTATATTTTTAAAAAATATTCAGTTAATAATTACGTAAATGTATGATTTTGAACAATGTGTCTTCGTCAAATGCAGTATGGTGAGGCAAAGTGAAGAATATTCACAATTGCTACTTTTCTATTTACCTTGTTGTTTTGTAAACTTTTTTGCTAATAATTGGAGTGGAGCCTCCAATTAGGCAACTCAGATTCAGGTCAGATCTTACATATTCAAACAAGGTCCGTTTAATATTATTCAATTCGAATTTAAATCTAGATACATTTTGGGTTTACAAAAGGTGATCAATATCTGGATTCGTCGGATCTTGTCAGATCCAGATTCGAATTCGGCTGGTCATGTTTTCATTTTATAAGTTTGAAAAATTATGTATAAAAATTCAAAGTGTTATAAATTTTCTTTTTTTTTTTCTTCAGAAATTGTAAAAAAAATTAATTCATATTAATATTTATGTATGTATTTTATATTAGAGTATAAACTATGTTAGAAATAAATAAATAAATAAAATACACACTAATATATATAATTTTATTGCATATTAATATTTTAATTAGATTTGCGATTCTAATCGGATCGAAATAACCAGATTCATATACAATCTTGTATTATACTAAATGAATCCGGATAATCAAATTTACATATTGATCTAGATTCAGATACATGAATTCGAAACGAGTTGAATCCGGATCTAGATCAAGTTTTCTTATAGGCCTACCTCTAAATTGGTACACCAAATAATAGGTATTCACTATTTTCAATGTAAATATCTATTTCAAATATTATTTCGCATCTAAATAATTATTCTATTATTCCAAAAGTCAGCATTATTTTCAAAAATCACTAAAGTCAAAAAATAAATATTATTCACCAAATAATACCTCATTATTTGCAATCCAAACGGACTCAAATTTCCTAGTTACCTTGGAATTATTATTTTTTAATAAAATGACCACAATGGTTTCTTAATTCAAATAACTACTTGATAGATAATAACAACATAACTTACATAACCTTGCATAATAACAACTAGTAGGAAAGGTATACTCTATGAGTGTGACTTTAAAAAAAAGTACCTTGCACAAAATTTTAAAAAGAAAAAAAAGTAGTGAAAATGTTAACCAAAAAATTTTAAAAATAGCATTAAGAGTGGAGTATGAATTGTAGGAGCAAAGTTATGAATAGTTACTTCAATATAATAAGGGTAAAAAAGGAAGCACGTAAAATGACATCACACCAAACTGAAACTCTTACTTTATATATAGTATAGATATTAACAAGCACACAAAAAATATAAACAATAGAATAATAACTAAACATCAATGATAGTGTAAATTGAATAAGATGAGAAGTTACACACTTAACAGTATTACTGTGACAAGGTTCTATAGTGGTCATTGAACAACTAGTATATCTTAGTAGTTGTTCAATAACCAATGAGAGGAACCTATTTGAATTGGGTGACCCACGTCACTAAAAATAGGGGTTATATTTCTCTAAATGAAAGTATCCTGTTAATTTTTGAGCAACTATTAGGATGCATAGTATTTGGTCAATAACCAATATAAATTTTACCCAATCAAAGGACTACAAACCTGTAACAGACACAGGTTTCAACTTTTGTCCAAAAATAACTAAGTTTTGATACCAAAATACTAAAACAACACTCCTTGGCTATAAATGTATTAAGGACTAAGTAATTAATAGAACACACATACAATTTAAAATGTTTATTATGAGGATACTTGAGATTATACCCTACAACAATGTTTCAAAACTTTGACCAGCAAGTGGCCTAGGAGCCACCAGTTCTCGATTTTTTTAGTTCACCCACAGAGCCTGCCAATTTTTTATTTTTTAATTATTTCAATTTAAAATATTTATCATACAAAATTTATCCTTTTTCTTCACCTTCTCTGAGTGGCAGGCAGCCTGGCACCATCGTTACCTGCAAATCAGCCTTTATATCAGCTCTGATTGACTGAATTCAATTCCAAAAATATTTAATTACATTTAATGAACTATAAGATTTAATAACCAGGACAAAGATATTGGTATGCCAAGATGAAAAAAATCAATCTTTTTAGATCTCACAAAAATTTTGAGACGGAAACTTCAATGATTGGAGGCTGTTGGCGAAACAGAATGCTGGACTCAACGGATTCAACCTTGAGAAAGAAATTAGAGTGTGATTTAGCCATTTCTACCACAAAAAAATACAATTGGGGATTCTGAAATTGGATAAAGGTTTAGGCGATTAGGGGAAATGAGAAAGAGAAGAGGAGATTTGGAGTTTAAACGAAATTGATGTTGAATGAAGATTGAAGTGATTAAGAGGGGTTGAATGAAAATGTAAATTGATTTGATAAAAAATGTAAATTAATAAAAAACTAGTGGTTCACAGTTTGAATCAATTTTAAGCGGTTTTTTGATTTTTCCGAATTTTACTAACGTTTTGTCTATTCCAGCTCTAACACACTTTCGTACCAACACCATAGCCGATTCTCGGTTTAACCAGTCGAACTAGCTGGTTTAGTCCTTGTTTAAAAATATTGCTCTACCATACGAAAAATAAGTGTAAAAGAAAGACATTTGATGGCTGAAGAAGATAGAACCAGTCTTGAATGGTGAACTCCTTCAACTCTTTCTTTTCTTGTTTAGAGCTTGTCTTATTTATAGTAGTAGAAATATCTCTAGATTTGAAACCATTTCAATTTCAAATAAAGTGATAAGATTCCAAAAGATTCTGATTGGTTGGAATAGATTTCGCATGTTTTATCTTTTTAGATTTGATGATCTAGACTTAGTTCACTACTTCTTTTTGCATTGATAGTTGCAATCATGATAAACTGAATGCACCTAAAACTTATCATGTATTTGATTATACATTCGGAATAGAGTTTATTGTTGATGAGCTCAAAAAGTTCAAATGGAAAATTTTTTTTGGCCTCTTCAAAAATCATAATCCTTTTGATCTTTACCAAATCTAGATTATTTGAGTCTATATTTAGAATTTCAAGTAATTATTCATAAAAGTCAAAATTTGATTGATGCATCTACTCTTTCCAATCATATTCAATTGTTGAAATAAGATTACCGAATTTAGCTCTTAATTCTTTCAATTTGTAACATGCTTTTAACAATTCTTTAATTAGTTCATATATTACATTTCCAAATTCTCTTCTTTTTATCAAGAATATGAATTTTTTATATTGCACTTAAAGGTTTGTAGGGATTACCATCAATTCCAGGGTTATAGAAATTAGTAATTTCTACTTTTTTTTCCAACCTAAATGACATTTTTAGTCACAGTTTCTTCATAACTAATTGGTATATGCCCAACTTTGTTAATTTGAACATTAGTTTCCTTATTGCTCTACTAGTTTCTTCAAGGTCCTTGTTGTCCTTTTCATCCATCCGCAATGAAAACTTAGTTATTTTATTCATTATGGTAGCTTCTAAGATAATTTGCAACCACACTTTTGTTAGTGCTAATATGGATGAGTTCAAAGTGTACTGAATTTGCTAATCCAACCCGTTTAGGGTTATCTTCCATTGGCTTTTTTTATGAAAGTATTTAAAAGCTTGATTATCAATCTTTACAAAAAATTTGACAAGAGTTAGATAATATTTGAAACCTTTAAATTCCATGTTTTATGGCTAAAATTTCATTTTCAAAAATTATATAATTCAGTTCATATGGGACTTTTCATAATTACATACACAAATCAATTCTTCAGAACTTTTTTATTCTTACAATGTTTCTAAAAGATCTTTTCCTTCATCTAACTTACCTTGGGATAATTGAACTTCTATTAGTATAATTCTCTAAAACATATCTGAAGCGTCAGTTTTCAAAATTAAGATATCAATTTCTTGAGAAAAATCAACCTTTAGATTAAGTTCAAAACAAGTTTAATCTTTTTCAATCTTTTAGTATCTTTTCCTAACCATTCTGTTTTAGTATTATAGTTTTTCTTATTCTTTGAGTTTTTCTCAATTTATCTACAAAAGGTTTTTCCCTTTTTACTAAATCTTTGACAAATTTCCTTCCATAGTTGAGTAATTCTAATAAGGAAATAACACTAATGGTACCCGTACTTTTCACAAAGTTAAACTTTGGTACCAAATCTTATTTAATTATTTCATTTTGGTATCCCCAACTTCTTAATTTGTGTCTAATAGATACTTTTGCCAAATTCTGGTTGTTTGAGAATAGTATAGAGCTTCACATGCCATGTATATAACTTTCCTAGGGTAATTTGGAAACGTAAAATATGAGAAACAACGTCGTTCGAGTACAAAAACATTTATAAAAAACAAAAGAATCATCAGATTACGGTAACCCTAGACCCGATAGTGAACCAAAAAACTATACCTTTTAAAGCTTGAATAGCACCTTATAACCGAATAATTAATTCTCAAATCTTCAAAATATCAAATAATCGTGGTATGATCTAGGCTATTAAGTATTAACTAATTCGCATAATAGTTCCCCCAAGTTTAGTTAATTTCATATAGACCACAAAAGATTGTGGATTTCACATTCTATCCTCCTTACAAAAAGTTTTGGCTTCCAAACTTTCCTCAACTATTTAACATAACCTCGAAACCAATACACTTTCGCTGCACATTCTTGTTATTGTTGTTCACAAACCTATAATCCATATCATTTAAAATGATATCAATCAATTAATTCCAACAAATTGACTTCAATTTCATTCCAAGCAATTCACAGTCTGACATATTTGAACATTCCAACTCCTGAAACTAAAACAACTATCGATAACCAGTGCTCGAGTCTATAGAATAACACTTATACTAAGTTCGGTTCGATCACTTCCATGCAAAGGATCATGTGAGATTCCAAAGTTAAGACACTTAGTTTTAACCAAAAATTAAATTTCTTAAAAAAATTACTCAATTCAATTTCCAAATACATCCAAATTCATTATAACTACAAACAAACCCCACAAATCAGCATCCTAAACATCCTGCTAAGGATACACTATAGAGATTAGAACCTAACTTTTAATACCATTCTGTCACACCCTGGACATGGGAGTGAACCCAAGAACCATACCTTTTAAATCTTGAATTAACCATAGAATACAAATAATGAATTTTAAAATCTACAAAATATCAAATAACCATGTGATGTATGAGCTAATTGTTGATCAGTAAGTAGTCCAAGTACTCTTTACTTGTCTGGGCATATTAATATAGATAATACACTTCAAAAGGTAGTTAACTAAGCATGAACTCATATAGTCATGTGAATCATTCCGTCAGTCATACATTCCAAGCTTCATATTCAAACAGACGTATTCATACATATCTAGTCATTCAGATTTGGTCAAGCTCAGATATAATGGTTTCCTATCGACTACCTGGATATTTTGTCCTAGATATTGGTCCCACCAATTAGGCCAAACATTCGTACTTTCCTTACTATAGGCCATTAGGATGGTCAATAGACATTCATATATGCTGGAACCAGCTCCATGGATACTTAACCAGCATTCTTGAGCTTACATTTACAATTACACATACATGCATATTGCAATTATTCACGCTTCCACAGGCCATATTCATATCACAAGCAATTACATATATCACTAGATATATGACATTCATCATTTAAGCCAAGCATAAAATATACAATATACCCAAGCTATAGTAATATTCAAAGTAAGCATTTTCCAAGATATCATGAGTTCATAAATTCATTCATAAAACATAGAGTACATAGATAACTTACCTCTATCAGATTCTTATTACCGATACTTAATTTAAGATACCCAATATCAATCCACCATTCGAACCTAAAATTCATCAATATATATAGCTTTAATACTACATCCGAATATCCACGAGAGTAGTCTACAACAATTAATAATAAATTCCAAACAGCCTTTAATCGAGACTTATTCAACTCCATATCTTACATAACCAAATCACTACATAATACTAACTCATCACATAATATTACAACCCCAAACATTTAGTGAACTCCAACAATACATGCAAACCAATTAATCTAAGATTAGTTTTTATCTCATAAATGCAAGATCAATTTCCATTCCTATCAACATTTAGCGCATATAGCTATTACCTTGATCTTGATTCCAATGACAATCCCAAACTCTTCTTAGCCTATCCATTTCTTTATCCTTTTCCTTCTCATATGCATGCTTCCTTTCTTTCCTTCTTTGAGGAAGTGTGTGACAGTTATGGTTGAGACAAAGAAAGAGATGAGATAGAATATTTTATGAAGCTTATTCAAATTTAGAAGTGGAAAGGAAAAGCTAACTATCCTCCTATTCTTTCTTCTTGATTGCCGTGAGTAAGATATGGCAAATGAAATAAGAATAGGCCAAGAATAGAATGAAACTAGAATAGGATATTAACTAATTTTCATAATAGTTCTCCCAATTTTAGTTAATTTCATATAGATACCAAAATATTGTGAGACACTTCTTATATTGAAACAGTGTCGTTTCCAATATTTTGCATTTGAAAATTGCCATTGGAGAGCTATGATATGCATGGCACGTGAGGCTCCCCGCGTTATTCTCAAACGACTAGAATTGTGTAGAAGTATCTATATACACAAATTGAGAAGTAGGAATACCAAAGTGATACAATTAAAGGATCAGGTGCAAATGTAATTCAATTCTATGAAAAGTTTGGGTACCATTGATGTCATTTACTCTTTCTTTCAGAGTAATTAATGTTTTCGGAAAATCTTTAAATTTTTTGTGATAATGTGCTGTTGAAGAAAAATACATGTAGAGTTTGAAATTATTCCAAGATAATCAATTTCATCTTTTTTTGAACTCAATATTTTTCGGACTAAAATTGATCCCATTATCTCTAAATTTCTTATGGCTATTGCTAAGTGTTTTCAATGTTCTTATTTATTTTTTTTTTGAAAAGATTAACACGTCATATATATAAACAGGACAAAAATAACTTATATTTTTAAAAATGCTGTGCATTCATCTTTGATATAATTGTGGTGCATTACATATTTCGAAGGTTAATGCAATCTACGATTAGTGTCTATATGGAGTAGATTATGCAGTTAGTAGTTATAATTTTTTAGATGATTTTATTTGCCAAAATCGTATTTATAGTCAAATTTAATATGTATCTTAGAGACTCTTGTTCGATATGCTAAAGATAACTAAGACATCTTTTCTTGATAAAAAAATATCTATCAATTACAAGATTCTCATTTTGTTTCTTATAATTTATTACCATTCTTGGTTTTCCATTTTTTCTTTCATTATGTTTTCTAATCATGAATGCAGAACTAGAATCAGAACTATTTGTTGGTTCTATCATTCCACCTTGTAATAATACTTGTATTTGAATATCAAATTCATTTATATCTTATTTAGTATGTGTCATGGGTTTTAGCCTAATAATATTTTCTCAACTTTTCGTTTAAGATGACAGTATCTAGGAACTTTTTTCCTTAATAATAAATCACCAAACCTTTCAAAATAGTATACAACAACAAAGCTCGATCTGGAGTGATTTCAGTAGTGTGAGAATAGGAATAAATTGAGCGAACACAAATTGCATCCACACACATGCCTCAAGACATAAATACTTTAATCTAAATCACTTCCTCACACCTTCCTCCATGTCCCACGTTCCTTTCCCATCAATTAACACATTTTCTTTCCTCATTATAATCTATACACAGTAAACTGATTATTAGGATTAATAGGTAGTCGATAAATATCATTAATGATCTCTTTACTAAAACTAACAGGAACTTGTCTAACCTTAATCACATGCCCAAACATATGAAGAGCGTTGCCAATAAATTCACAAACCAAGTTTCCATTACTCGTAAAAGTAGGAACTTTAAAAATTCATCCCACCTCCTAGCTTGAATTGTGGTTAAACTTTACAACGCATTGTATTAGAGACTTCATTATTTTCAACTCTTGAGAAGATAAATTAAATCCCCCTTCGTAAATATGTCCCTTTTGTTTCTAAAGCTTATCATGACGCTCTATTGCCTACATAGACACAAATTTATTACTATCAAATGATGATGTTGATTCAGATTGCTTTTACTTTTTAGCCATTGTTCAATTCAGAATAGGAAAAACAATAATTCAAGTAAAGCAACGAATAATCAATCGATAATCCAACCAAGCAAAACCAAAATTAAACATAAGCAATTCTAAGCCACAATTTCAGCCACAATTAATCACAAATTACCACCAATCTCAACACACTCTAATAAACCAAAAAATCCATATTCATCCTAAACTTAATGAAGGAATAATCTTACTTGAATTTTGCAAAATCTAACAATGAAGTTCACCACTTTGTAGGGGAAGAACTACAATCTGTTCCGACCCACAAGTTTTAGTAACCCATTACCCACAAACCCACAACAACTTGAAATGACAAAATTGCCTTAACCTGGTTGAACTCCACAACTTGTAATTTGAAAAGTGCACAAATTTTGAATGAGTAATGGAGTTGTGGAATAATAGAGTAAAAGAGATGAGGTTTGGTATCAATTTAAGGTGGTGATGGTTGTTTAATTTATGAAGGAATAAGGAGAACGAATGTAAAGGAAAAAGGAAAGTACAAGTGATGGTTTTTATGATGATGGAATAAGGTGAAAAATAAGAAGACGAAGAAGAAGAAGAAGAAGGGTATGAGGTGATACTAGAGTGGAAAGGGAGAAAAAGTTGAGGAAGGAGAGGTTGAAAATAAATGATATAGATGGCAAGGTAAATAATTGTGAAAGCCCTTGTCTAACCCGTTCACTCCAAGTGAACAGCTCTTTTTGTTCATTTGCTCTAAGCGAACGACATTCTTTTTTGTTTTCTTAGAGTGAACAAAACCTTCCTGGGGTTCACACCTCCGGATCAATTTATCGTTACACTATCGATACAAATACTGTTCATCATACTAGTAAAATTTCAAATCTGAAAAAAAAAAAATTCTTCTTTTGATTGTAGTTCATTGATGTTGGGAGAACCTTCGCTACTGAATAGTTAGCTATATCTGCATTCCACATATTAATTCCCACCATCATTAATTGCTCTTTTGGAAACTCCTCTTTGATTGGCGAGAAATCTAAACCTTTTTCCTTTGACAATTCTAGTCTTTACAAGTGATAGCTACTAAGTTTTCACTACCCTTATTGTCAATTCCTTCCAAGTCATGTTATTGCAAATAAAAAAATCCAACAAATTAGTCTAGGTTTCACATCACTTTTGATAAATAAATACTGTAATGCTTGCATGATTTGTATGAACAATGATTTTTTATCCAATCAAATATGAACCAAACAGGTGGAATGCAAATACAACAGCTAGTAACTCTTTTTCACTAGTAGAATAATTTGCTCGAGTATCATTAAGAGTCCTATTATCATAACAAATGGCATGCAAAATTTTGTACTCTTTCTGACAAGGGACTGCACCTACAACAAAATCACTAGCATTACATATTTGTTCAAAAGGTAAAGAACAATCGGGCACCATGAATAACAGTGCCGACAACATGTCTCTTTTCAAAACATTAAATGCATGTAAACAATTCTCATCAAAATTAAATGTCACATCTTTTTGCAATAAAATATGTAAGAGTTTAGATATTAACGTAAAAATCTTTAGTGAATAGCTGGTAGAACCCAGCATGCCTTAAAAAATTTCTTATTCTTTTAATATTAGTAGGTGAGGATTGCGGAGTTAAATTTTCAATTTCTTCAATTTAGCACAATCTACCGCATTCTCTTGGAAGAAATTTTGTGACCTAAAACTATCCTCTCTTGAACTATGAAGTGACAACTTTTTGTTTTCAATTAAGAGCAAGATTAGTTTCTTCACATCGTTCAAGAACTAGAGAAATTATGGAAACAATCATCAAATGATGACCTAAATACAGAAAAATTATCCATCGAAACTTTTATTTATTTTTCAATCTTGTCATGAAAGATTGTGAACATACATCTTTGGAATGTGCCTGGTGCATTACATAAATCAAAAGGCATACTTCGATAAGCAAAGGTGCCAGAGGGATAAGTAAAGGTAGTCTTCTCTTAGTCCTCCGGAGGTATAGCAATCTAAAAATATTTGGAGTAACCATCAAAGAAACAATAAAAGTATGACCTATTAGTCTCTCCAACAGTTGATCAATAAAAGGTAGTGAAATTGGTCCTTTCGAATAGATTCATTTAATTTTCTATAATCACTGAATGCAAACCCTCCAACCTGTGACCAACCTAGAAGGAATTAACGCATTATTTTCATTAATTATCACCGTTATCCCTCTCTTCTTAGGTACCACTTGAGTAGTACTAACCCACTCACTATCACCAATAGCATAAATAATTCATACATCTAGTAATTTCATCATCTTCTTTCCTTGCTACCTCTTTCAATGTGGAGTTAAGCCGATGTTGAGGCTGTCTACAAGTCTTATACTTATCAGTCACCAAAATTCAGTGCATGCAAAAAGTAGGGCTAATCCCTTTAATATCATGAATGCTATATGTAATTGCACTTTAGTTCTATCTCAAGACATCAAGTAACTTCAATAATTCTCGTGAAATAAGTTAACACTAACAATAACATGAAACATTTTATTCTTACCTATATAATTATATTTCAAATGAATAGGCAGTGGTTTTCACTCAACCTTAGGGGTTCGTTGGTCGAAGACCCCCTTACCGAACTCGTGGAATTTTCTCTTTAACCTTGAGAATTCTCTTCTAGCATCTTCAGACATGTCCTTATTGCCTTATCATGTCTTTTCACATCTCTTGCATGTCTCAAGGCCTTTTCTAATGGCAGTTATGGAATTTCAAACCTACAAAAATCATCAATAATGTTACCAATGACATCAACCATCATAATATCATCATAAATAGAAGGAAGTTTGAGAGAATTAAAAACCTAAAAATTAACAGTCTGATCATCGACTCTCAATTGTAACTTTCTCTCTTGGACATCTCTCAATGACCAGCCACTTGCCAAAAATGGTCTTCCAAGGATTAGTAGGATGTCCTCATTCTCTTCCACATTCAGAATGATGAAATCTACAAGTACATAACACTTTCTCACTTTAACCAAGATAGCCTCAACAACACGCTTAGGATATTCAATGATCTTGTCGGCTAGTTGAAGAGAGACAATTGTAGGGTTAAGTTCTCCATCATTCAACCTCTTGTAGATGGACAATAGACTTAGATTAATAGATGTCTCCCAAATCACAGAAACATTTTTCAAATTCAACTCTGCAAACTATGCATGGAATAGAAAACGAACCGAGGTTCTAAATATTGGGCGATAACTTTTCATAAATTATAGCACTACACTTTTCAATCAAGCACAAAATTTCATCCCGAAATAATTTTCTTCTATTGGTCAATACCTGCATGGAATAGAAACATTTTTTCAAATTCTACTCTGTCAACTGTGCATGGAATAGAAACGAACCGAGTTTCTTCATATTGGGCGATAAGTTTTTGTAAATTATAAGACTGCACCCTTCAGTCAAGCACAAAATTTTATTCCCTCATAATTTTGTTTTGCTGGTCAATGTCTGCTCCACGAATTTTGCATATGTAGGCATAGTTCCAAGAGCCTCAATGAAAGATATGTTGACCTCAACTTTCTTGAGGATTTTGAGCAATCTATTGAATTTCTTTTGATCATAATCACCCTTGAGCCTATTAAAGAATGGAATATTAACTACAAATGAGTTGATTGTTGACTTTTAGTTGCCCTTCGAGTTGAAATTTTATACTTAGATATCTCACTCTTTTTTGCATCAGTTTCATCAGTGCCATTTATGCTCACCTCTTTTTCAGCCTTTTCCTCTTCATCAGTTTCATCCTTTTTCCTCTTCACTTGCTTAGGTTCCAATGCTTTCACACTCCTTAGTGCAATAGCTTTTGCATGCTTCCTTGGTTAGGTGTCACTTGGTAGTGCTCCAGGTGGTCTTTTGGCTAACATTTTGTTATTTTTCCCGTTTGATTCTCTAAATTTTTTATCACAACATTTTGATTTTTCAATATATCATTACTATACTGCATATACTAAGTAAGAGTCTTTTCTAGTTGACTCTTCTTCTGAAGATGGGATAGAGATAGATACACCTATTGCTTTGATTTGATCCTTGGGTTTGTGCATGAGCATAATTCTACTGATTTTTCCAGGAAAAGTTTGGATGATTTCTCCATCCTGGATGGTATGTAAAGATGTATTCTTGTTCAAAGAATCTGGCTACGCTATTGAATTTTCTTTCTTCAATTAAATTCAATTTAATTCCAATTTTTATTTCAATTCTATAGTTTTATTTTAATCTATCTATATTAATTTTCTAGTTCATTAATTTAAATTTGGTTTTGGTAAATTTTATTTCTTTCTTTAGTTTTACTTTATTGCTTTCTCTTTTTTTCTAATTAGTTTTGGTAATCATTCTTAATTTCATAGTGGTTTAAGTTAATTTAGTTAGGTAGAACAAAATCTTGCAATTGATTTGTCTAACTAGTGAAAGATTCGTAAACCCTAGTACTGGACCGATAGTCCTTATGGGAACGATCCTTGCTCACTCGATCTACAAACTTACCTCGTATCCTTTCAAGCATGCATAGCTACTGATTAGGGTTATTAAGGCTTGATTATTATTTGTTTGTGAATTGAATTACCTAATCAATATTTACCCGAACAATAACTTATTTGGTCCAGCAAAAGCGGTGTTAGCTGCTTGCTGAGCGACTTGTCACTCAAATCTCCATTATCACATTTTTACAGAGTTAGAAATTTACAAGGATGATCAAGAGATTGAGAAATTGTGGTACACCGACAATTTGATTTTTGTACTTCTAAGGAAAGTTAGTAGTATTAGCTGATTTGGAGATATATTCAGATTATGTTCGAATTTTTTTTTTTTTTTGTGTTACTTTGGGATCATTGGATGGTTTAATTTATTTTGTTTAGTAGCTTATTGTAGTCATTATTGATATGGATTTCTAAGTAATTTAATAAAGTTATTTTAATTATGTTGTGTTTTGGTGCCTTGTGCCCTTGATGAGTAACTCTTGACAATAAGACGACTATCACCTGCCAAAATATGAGGGTGCGAGGGCATGACATTTTATGTCTAGAAATTCACCTCACCACTCCATTTTATTATAGCAATCTTGGTGGAAAAGATTATTAGGCCTCTATTAGCTTGTTCTCTTAGAATAGCTTCAACTTATTTTTGGCTGAACCCGATTGCAAGGTTAAATTCCCATTCAACAACCCTATTGATGTAAAAAGATGTGTGAATGGTATACGAAAGGTTACAAATCTACTTAAAAGCCATTCCATAGAGCATTTTGTGTGCAATACATTTTGCATAGATTACCTATAATTCTTATATGGAATAATTTAAAAAGAAAAAAGAAAAAATTGAAAGGTCCATAATGAAAAATATATGGGTACAATTATCGTACTAGTTAATTTTTTATTGCGATATTGTGCATGCTTCTCTTTTTAATTGTTAATGACATTTATTTTCAGGTGAGACTATGCACTCAAGAATGAGGAAATTAAGGCAATTTTACGGAAGAAATGAGAATCAAAATAAATTAGTTTGGGTACTTATTTAAATTATGTCTACTCATTTGTTTTTTTAATTCCTTTGACATTTCCTTTTCAAGATTCACAAACCAAACAGAAAATTACTTTCCTAGAAATCATTTTTCTTTCCTTGTTGCTTTCCTCAGTAACCGAATAAGGTGAGGAATTTAACATTTTTGTCCAAGCAATTCACTTTCCATTTCCTCCATTTCCTTTTCCACAACTCTTTCCTAGAACCAAACATACCACAAATTTTAAATATTTCTAAAAATTTTGATGATTATCAAAGCTCATTCATTTTTTTCAAATTATATATTTTTCACACTAGTAGCACACTTTTCAAACTGAAATTTCGGGTGAACTGTTCAATTTAATTTTTTTTATGTACGATAATAGAATTTTTATGGAAATTTCTATATATTTCTAAGTATTTTTATATATCTTTTATATTCAAGTTAAAAAGGGACATGTTCCAACATGTGGGACTAAATTAGATGATATTTCAAAAATAAGGGACTAAAATTGTCAAATTTTTGCTCAATTTAATGGCCATGTGCAAGTAGTGTGACCTGTTTCCACAACAATGTTGTATAAACCTTAAAAAATTTATTTGTTCTTTAATCAATTCTGAAATTCAACCAAATAGTTGCATCTCTATGCTCCAGAAAAAAAAAAAAAAAATTTTGTTTACCATAAATTTTTCATCTTTTTTAAAAGCAAAACAAGCTAACAGTGAAGTCTATCAAATCAGGAAGTGTAAAGTTGCAGTTAAGGCCCCAATTTAAAGTAGTAATCTTACCATTAAAATAAGCAATGTTAAACCAATTTAAATGGGAAAACTTTTTTTTTCCTAAACTCAAAAGATTTTTCTGACAAACTGGTTGCAATTTCATATGGTATTGATGTTTCCAGAGGTCGCTCCATCTAGAAGGGCAGTATTATGCCAAAGTCGTGAGCGCGGTGATGAGATGGTTGTTAAAGATATGGATGGCTAAAAGAAGAGGTGTGAGGGGCGATGGGTGGGGTTTGGGGGGATGACACGGAATAGGGTAGACCGACCGAGAAGTTTTAGTTAGGTATAGGTTCAAAATTTTTGAGAAGTTTTAATGAGGTTTGGGAGGAAATATTTTTCTCTTTGTTCTAGTACTAGTAATATTTGATAAGGAAGAATAGAAGAGAAAAGATGGAGTGTATATCAAAATATGGATGATGATTTCTAATGAATAAAGATTGGAGAAGATGATAAGAGATGTCAAATTTACACATTTGGATGGGGGGGGGGGGGTCAGACAGTAATTCTAAACCAAAGTTTACTTATCAAACGGTTCTCACTGGTTCTTTGGATTTTGATTGGTTTTAATTGAATTTTAGGCATTTCAAACTAGTAGCATATAATCAAGAAGGATAGTACCCGGGTTTTGGTTTAATCGGTCGAACAAACTTGTTTTGTTCGGATTTAAAAATTTATTTTGCTGCTCAAAAAATAACATAATAACTAAGCAACTAATTACACAAAAGATTATTGGGTAAAGTATTATTAACCCTGATATTTTTGTTGTTTGTTGAAAGATTTGAGAACATCTTATACCAAATAACTAGACAATTTGCATTGTGGAAACAAGATGACTTGAATTACACAGAACTAAGTAGAAATGAAAAACAAAAATGAAAAGAGATGTGAGATTTCAAGACTCATTTTCTCCGTTTCAGTCTGAGAGCCTGTTTCGTGAACCTAGAATTTAGGCCCCCACTTTTCTTATCTATTTTGATTGAACCTGTAGCCAACTTAAAAACCGCTTGAATGATTCTTTCAGGTGTTAACCAAGATAACTTAATTTATTATCTATCCAACCAACATGCCAATTGGTTATTCTATATCAAGGGTGACTTAAGATACTCCTAAGTCTGGAGGTCAATTTTGACGTGTGCAGTCACATTGTAGTAGTAAATTAGGAGTATTGATTCTTGCTAAATGTTGATATTTACATATATCTGTGTTTCACTTGTATTCAATACCCCAATTATTAGGGTATATAATCATATAAAAAATTAGTATCTAATTTGGTAGTCCTTCTAAAATAATGCTAAACATGATTAATGAAATGAACATTTTTGAAATTAATAATTTTTGAATTATATATATACATACATATATATATACAGGGTTTTAGTGAAAACAGGGCATAAGAAATTGACATGTAACTTATTATAGATACAGAAAAGTACATAGTAAATAGTAATAGTAAAAACGAAATATTTAACTACCTGTATTGAATTAAAATTAATTTATCTAAATTTAATATTTAACTATTTTTATTTGTTCAAAATCCTCACCATATGCAAATATATATATATATATGTGTGTGTGTGTGTGTGTGTGTGTATGTATTATAATTGACTATTTCTTCTCAAAAGAGTTGTATAAAGATCACTTATTATCATTACATGTTAAATATAAAATTTTATTTTTAAACCCATCTCTCTGCCTACCCTTAGTAACTCAAATTCATGGCCAATAAGTCATAAAGGCAACGTCTTATTATACTATTTAAACAAGTTAGAAGGACAAAGTTTTTGTTTATTTGGAATACTATAGATACATAATATTTAAAGGGTTATTCCTAATAACTTAAAAAAGGAGTAACCTAATTATGTACGAGTAAATATCATCCTTGCAAAGCAAATGACATCACCTTGATACTGTAAACAAAAAATTTAAGGTTAATTACACATTATCCCTTGAAATTGCAACACACCCCTTAAGTCAATTAATATATACTTTATGGCCCTGCTGTGGCAAGCAACCAAAATTGATCATATTCTCAATACTAATATACCAATTTAGAGTCGTCCGAGTCATTCCTCAGGGAATGGAGTCTATTATTTATGCTCTAGTAAAGAGGGGGAATTTGAATAATATTCGACACTAAAAACGCAAAAATTAGAATTATAGAAAATTCAATTAAATTATAGAAAATTCAATAAAGAAAGGTTTTGGTTTCGATCACATCCACTATGGAAATTCTATTAGTCGATCATCGACACCAAAGGTAATTCAATCTTTCTATCAAGTACTAATTGAAGAATTAACCCGAATTCCAATTCAAAATTAATTTTTATATCTTTTTTCTAAGTTGGTTAATTTTCAACACGTGATCCAATAAACCCTAACTATCAAATTAATCCAAACACGCACCGAAAATTAATTAATAGAAGTATTAAAAAAAATTAGCAAGATCAATAGGCTAATATAATATAAGCACATGCAATTATGTTAATTAATTGATTAATTTTTCTAAATTCAATAATACTAATCGAGCAATTATTAAACCTAGATGCCTCACAAATTAAATTGAACAAAGCAGTCAATATCAATCTAGCTCTAGATTGATTCAAATAATTCACTATTTTGCAGTCATAGCAATTTAAAAGAAAACAATCATAAAATTAATGTAGAAAATAATCAATACTATATAAAAAGTGAGTAATTTAAAATGCAAAGTTTCAAAACATTATAGAATCAACCATGGTTTCAATTCCCTTAACCAAGAAGAAGAGTTTAGGCACTAAGGGTCACGAAAGAATTCAAAGCTTTTATAAAATTCACAATCTTCTATTCTACGGGTCTCTCTTCTTTTCACGTGTCAAGGGGTATATATGAGAAATACTATGGTTAAAATCCCTATCTATTGATAAGATCATAAAAACACTTGAAAAAGAATCCAATCGTGCAAAAAAATCTGCCTAAAATAAAAACTCCCATAACCCTAGACAAAAAATAGTAAGAAATTCTCTAATACTCTATATTATCAGCTTTCATTAGCCTTACAAATGAGGTACTAAAATTTCCTATTTATAGAATTACAAGATAAAAAATTCCAAATAAACACTTAATATGATGCATGAATCACCGGGATCGATAAGCTTTCACATAATTTGAGAGGATAAATATCACATTAACCGATGTGCTTAGGAAGACGAATGAATATCTACTTTTATAGAATTCATAACACTTCCCTTTGGATGTTCATGCATTAAAGAATATGCGATAAATTACTGCCTCGTTAAAAACCCTTACCAGGAAAAACCCAGTGGGGAAATAATTATGGTAGAGGAAAAAAGAGTATAGTGCATATTCAATATTTGTAGTACACTTTTGCATGCTCATTAAAAACCTTGTCAAGAGAAAACCCATTGGGACAAAATCATAGCCAAGGAAAAAAGAGTACGGCGTGTACTTTTACTCCCCCTAATAAAAATATTACTTAATATCCTTGAAATAAAATATCCTAATTTTGCAGACTAACTTATCAAATGTTGTTATTGGAAATGCCTTTGTTAACAAATTCACTAAATTATCACATAAGCGAATTTGTTAGATATCAATATCATCATTCTTCTCAAAATCATGACTGAAGGAAAAGTTTGGAGAATTTTGTTTTGTTACATATCTTCTAGACATGTTAGGGTTGTTGGGTCAATGACTGTAATCAAATATATTAACTACATATGTAATGTATTACGACTATTCTAGTATGCTTATAAGAAGTAGTTACTAAATTTTATTCTGGTGAACCCCATGATATAGCAATTTCTCTACATACATATAATTCACTCGAAATCGAACTTTATGTTAAATCAGATAACTATCAAACATCTGCATAGCTAACTAATTTTGATCTGCATTCATCTTCTGAGTAAAATAGACTCATATCAATAATACCTAGAGATATTGAAGTATATGCTTAATTGTCATTCCAATATCTTCGTATCAAAGAAGAACTACGTCTTGCTAATGAATTTATAGTACATGCTAGTACTGAGATATGGTACTTTAGGACCATTAAATTCACAATTCTCTCAAGGACAAAAATTTATTATTCTTGACATCAATCGATCTTACAACCATTGAGGTACTCAATGGTTGTATTTTATTCATATAGAATCGCTCTAATTCAAAAAATTCTATTCGATAACTGCTTGAACTATAGACCTTTACCTAAATCTTTTACACCAATTCATTATCTTTAGAAACTCTTCAGGAATTCCAATATTTATATCATCAACATATACAGTAGTGAAAACGCAAAGGCAAATTAGGTCATTTTATAACTCTTATTCAAGAGATACTCATCAAGCCAGTTATACCATATTTTCCTAGATTACATTAATCTAATCCATACAAGGATTTTTATTTGTAATAATTTTGAGCAATAGTCCTAGGAAAGTTTATATGCTTCAGGCATGTTAAATCCATAAGGGATTTTCATATAGATATTGAAATCAAATTTAGCCACACAAAATATGCTCAACATCTATTAGACACATTTCAATTATTCATGAACTGCCACACAAATTAGATATCTAAATGTGATTGCATCTGCCACAAGAGAATAAACTCTATTCATAGTCAATGTGGATCTTTGCGAAAACTTTACTGAACAAGGTGTGTTCTATATGATACAGTTTCATTTTTCTCATTTCATTTTTACACAAATATTAATTTGTACCCTAGTGGTTCTATACCTTTAGGAGTTTGGACTACAACTACAAAATTTTCACGTTTTTAAATGCGTTTAATTCTTCTTGTACTGCATCTTTCTCTTTTGGTCAATCACTTCTATATCGACACTTTTCAATAAATTTATATTCGAGATCTTCAACTTTTATGCTAAATATCAGCTGATATTACAAACATCATAATGTTGTCGACAACAATATCTTTTCGATACCATTTTTTTCATTAGTCACACAACTTATCGAGATCTCTTTATTTTCATTAGATTCATGTACGTAATCTACTTCTGGAGTTTTATGATTACTTATGTCTACGGTCTCTTCAAGAGCACCCGTCTCTATTATATGACCATCTTTAACAATTGCTCCTTTCCTCTTACGAGAATTCTTTTCTTTTGGAACTGAATGGCCAACCACACCTTATGCATGGCTAACTATCATTTGTAATAGGTTGTCCTATTGGGACACCAATTCAAATTGGAGCATTTCAGCTGATATTGGAGATTTTACTCATTTTAAGTTAGTAATGAATCTGGCAATTGATTCACAATATTTTTTAAAGGAAATAACTTTTGAACTTCTAGTTCAAGAGGATCAAATATGATAATTCATTGTATTCAATTTTTCTATCTAGCTGCTTATCTTCTCTCCCTGATGTTGGAAAAATATTTTCACGACAATCGGCAAATTAACAGTGTGCTATTATAAAGTCCCCATATAATATTTTAAAATATGTTTTAATCATATAGGGAGACTTATATCTAACAAATATTTTTAACTTTCTTTTATGACCCATCTTTGTGCATTGTTGTGGAGCAATTAAAATATTTACTACACAATAGAAAATTCTCAAATGAAAAAATTAGTCTCCTGAGGAAAGTCAATTATGATGGAGAGAACTTAAAATATTTTGTTTGCCTGATGTATGTAAGTGTTGCTGCACAACATGTCATAAATAGCAACTTTGTTCCCATAAGCAACGATCTAATTATTTTGGAGGCATTTTATCAACAATTTTGATAGACCATTTTATGTTTAAACATATTCTTCAAGATGTTCAATAGTTTTATCAATTGATATACAGATGTCTGAGATATAAATTCACTAGTATTATCAAGGCAAATTTTTATAACCTGAAAATTGTACTCTTAATCAATCTAATTATTTGAGCTAGCAATCTCACAAACTCTAAGTTGCGTAGTCGATAATAAGTGCACATGTGACCATCTAGTAGATACATCTATCAAAATCATAAAATATCTAAATAATGCACATCAAGGGTGAGTGGGCCCATATATCTAAACCTTATTTCATTCCAAAAATGCAGGAGATTCAATCCCTATTTTAACTAGTGATGATCTAATAATTAATTTTCCTTGATAAGAAGCAACACAAGAAAATTCATTAAATTGAAGAATCTTCTGGTTCTCCAATAGATATCCATGTGAATTCTTAATAATTTTTACGCATCATAATTGACTTAGGACGGTCTAACCAGTCATTGCCAAATAATAAAAGTATTTGAATCATTAAACTTCAGGTTTACTATAGCATGTGCTTCAATTGTACTAATATATGTATAGTACAAACCAAAAAGAAAGACATGCAATTTTTTATAACATATTTCTTTCCAAATATTACATAGATATTCAATAGTTTCCTTATTTATAGTCTTAAAATGATATCCTTTTGAGCGAACATAGTACTTTGAAACTCAGTAAATTTTTTCGAGACTTAGTAAAAAATAGTGCATTATTTATAATTAATTTTGTTCCTTCAGGGAGACATATATTTGCTCTACCAAAGCCTTCAATTAATATTGAACTATCACTTAGGTGTTAACATATGTTTCTCCCAACTTCAGATGGAAAAAATATTTGTTATTTTTGAGTATCATATGTAATGTTGTATTGTCAGATGCATATATTCTCATACCTCGAATGTATTTAAATGTTTATATTCATACGTTTCTCATTCAACAAAATAAATATAATAACAAAGTAATGTAAGACAACAAAATAATGTAACAGAACAAGATATGTAAAATTTTTAAACTATATTGAAGACGTACTCAATAAAATATTGCAATATTTTCTTTCTTTGATCTTTTCACCGTTAACCAAACGGTCAATGCTTCCTTCAAGATAGAAACTAATACCACTATCACCATGATCAAAATTATTTTAGACAAGATTGTATCTATAGCTTTCATTTTTGTCTCCTAATAGTGCTTGATAAAATTTAAGAAGGTTATTTAACGTATGATAGGTACGTGACCAATGATCTTTCACGCCATAACGATAACGTTTATTTTTCATATCATTCTTAGTCTATGACTATTATCTTTTCTTTTACTTTTTCACTATTCTACCACTTTTAGTGGTGAAATGTAGTACTACAATCAGAATAGTGCTTACTGATAACCATTATGAATATGTTACTTTTGACCATCACTACGTCAATAAGTACTATTTAAACTTTTATTGCATTCATTTCTAGGAATGGACATAACCAATTGGACTAGATTTATGATTTTTGAGTAGCAGCCCATTGTTTTAATAAACCATAAAAAATATATAATTAAGTCATTTATTTTTTAAAACTCTTTTTAAGGTGTGTTGCTATAGGAGCATCTTTTCGGCAAGAAAAGTAGAGAATTTTTCTCTAAGATATACCAATCAATGATCTCATTAATTTCTCATAAATCTGCTGGATTTAAATTTAAATAAGATAATCACTTTTTAATCCTTCATGGATATGAGAAAAATCTTTAATTTTGTTTAGCCCTGCTTGGATATAGTATTTTTCCCTTTTGATTGTGTCTTCAGAACATATGGAATTCAAATGGATTTCAACATCCAAAATCCAAGATAGATAGTTCTTGCCTATTATGCCAAGGGTAGTTAATTCAAGTTTGGTATAATCTAACATGATTCAAACTAATCAAAATAAATTCTAATAATACTATATTGATACAATTGAAAGCATAAAACCAAAAGATAGTCATAAAGAACAACTAAAATCTTGAAATCATAATTTAAAATTTTACGTATCTTTGTTGTATTGATTTAAAATTCTACTTCACTTGGTCAGAGTTTGGTGCTGATAACGTGTTATAAAACTAAGTCATGATTATTAAACATGACTACAAAACTAACTAAAGTAAGAAATATAATAAGTTAGACAATGAAAGTAGACAAATAAATAGTAAAAAAAAATTTAAGACTATATTATCAGCTTTCATTTGCCTTACAAATGAAGTACCAAAATCTCCTATTTATAGAGTTATAAGATAGGAGATTTATGAATAAACACTTAATATGATACATGAATCACATGGATGTATAAGCCTTCACAGAATTTGAAGTGATGAATATCACATTAACCGATATATTTGGGAAGACGAATGGACATCCACTTTTATAGAATTCATAACATTTTATTAGTTTTAGTTTGAGTTTTTTAGTAACTAGTTCCATATTTCCATTTATTCAATATTTTGATTTTTTTTTTTTTATTTTATACCTTCTAGTTTTAGTTTATTAGTTTTAGGATTTTTTTTATTAATTTTATACTTAGTTTATCAATTAACTAGTGAATTCTGGTTAATTAGATAATTTTTTTTTAAAAAAAATTTAGTTAACTACTAACTGAAGAAAAATTTAATTTGGATATATTTTTGGTTTTCTTGCACTAAAAACCAAAAAAAAAATATATTTTTTAGCCGAATTACTAAAAGAATTGACTAATAAACAGCCTAATTTCACTTTTCAAACCAAAATCCTTGTATCAACACTAAACTACAGCCACATGAGTACACGACCCTTTGTCTCCATCCCCATCTTCGTCAATTTGTTTCCATCCTTTGAACTAGATCAGCAACAAGAACATTCAATTGCTAATTGTCATTACTCATTATATCAGAAACAATTATTTTTAGATATGAATTTTTAAATTTAGTAAGTTGATTTTCTCAATAAAATGATAGAATTTCTCCTGGCCAACCTCAATCAAGCAATATAAGCTACCAGCTATTTAGTCTAGGAAGAAGTATATAAGATATTTACTGGGGTGTTTTACCAAGAGAGCCTGGGAGGAGTCCAGAGAATATATTGTAGTCAGTATTTGTTAAAATTATTGTTATTATCTTACTTTAATATATTTATACGTTAAAATTATTTTTATTATCTTCCTTTGATATACTTATGCATGATTCTTTTATTCGTTCAATTCTAAAATTATTATATTCTATGACGGGTATTAGAGAATTATAAAAGTTAGGTTTCTACCTGTTAGACTTCTCATTTTATGTATGTACAGAAATTTGGGTCAATATTTATTTTTGAGCATACCTTTAGTTTTGTATTGTGTTTGCATCGATGCATTTGAGAAAAAATTTGAAATTTATTTGTCTGTTGGAGGGATTTATAAAGTTAATATGGATGCATTTTAAGTCTATCCATAATAGAAAATTATTTGAAACTTTTCATTTCATACTTTTAATTTGGATGAGTTTCAAATTCATCAATTTTAACCTTGTAAATTCTCCAAAAAATAGATGAATTTCAAATTTTTTCCCAAATCAATCGATACAACACAAGTTTTCGACATGTATACTTAATAACCTGTTATGATAAATATTCTTGTTATATTTAAATATATTTTTTAATGAATGTTCACCAACTCATCCAGTACGTTCAAACTTGTTTTATCCGGGTTCCTTAATGGATGCAATTGGTGAAACTGTAAACCATGGACAAGGTACAAGGGCCTAATTACTTTTATTTTTTTGCATCTTGTGACATTATTACGTCAAAAAATTAACAGCGTGCAATTCAAGTGCATAAAGTGGAAATAAACGGTGAATTACTAAAAAATTTAATCTATCATCTTGACTAGGCTATTGAATCTTGCTAATGAAATGAACCCAACTACCACATGGTGATTCTTTTTTTTTTTTTTATTATTAATTATTTTTTTTTTGAGATATGGTGATTCTTTAATTATTGACTAGTTAACTTACTTGCGTCACACCATCAGGCTCTGTGGGTTAGATGGTAAACCGTCTTATTTAGTGGTTTTTTACTTTTTTTTTTTTTTTTTGGGTAGGTAACCTTCCTATTTGGTCGAATCAAGGAATATAAATTGTAAAGGAATAAAAATGGAGGAAAACGCGAAAGACTGGTAAATCTTACGGATGTCTTGATGAATTAGCATAGATTCGTGTCGGATTTGACTCCAAAACTAAAAGTATTGTGTATGCATAATGTGTAGATAAAAGAAAATATTTAGATAGACATGATTTTTAATTTTAACGATAAATTTTGTCATCAGAATTTAATGTTATAAAATTTTATTTATATTAATTGATGTCATATATTTTAAAATGTTTAATCCACACTATATAATTTATAAGTAGAGTCAAAGATCAAATCTATTTAAATTAAAAACTAATGTTTATGATGTTGTACGAGGTTTATAAACATTCTAAATCAGGTCTTAGTCAAACCCTATAATAAGTTATCTGAGTAATGCATAAGAGATTTGTCTTCATGTTCTAAAATGTACTTGGACCACCTCAGCTGGTAGCTTTTAATAGTTTTTTCTTTTTTTTTTCCCTCCAGTATCTTGCTCAATTACACTAACATCGTCACTATTGATTTGTTAAGGTAATTATGATAGACAAATAAATTTGGCACTCCCATAAAAGTTTTAAACGATGCAAAATAACTCTTTTCAAATTAATTTGACAAAATCAACATTTAGCTAGATTATTTAATGCCAATATCATTATTTACCCTCAAATATTTGTTATGTATCAAATCATGCAACTATTCCTTTTCTATAATAAAAACACAATTAGATTGTGCAATAACTTAAGTACTCACATTAACTTTATTCTAATAGACATAAACTCAATTCTACATAATTAAACAAATAAGGTTTTTCATATTGTCTTATTAGAGAAAAAAAAGAATTTTGGATATTAGAGTACATGACAAAATTAATATTTAAAATCTATACTATTTTATTAAAAAAAAAAAACTGTAAAATTTTAACAACAATAAATTACTTAAAGTGTTACAAGGATAAAACTCCATTTTATAATGTTTAAAATTTTATTCTAAATAAACAGAGTTTACAGTAAATTATGATTATTTTCATTTCCATGACATATCGGAGATTTTTGATATAAATTTTTTTTTTATTGTTAGGATGATAGTTAAGTCAAGAAAAAGTGAAGGTTTTATAGTAATTTAACATTAAAAAGAAAAATAAAAAAAATTAATCTTGTAAAGGTAAGGTGAACCTTTTTATTTTAATAAATTTCAGTTTATAGAATAGTTAATAGAAGATGTAAATATTGGAACAAAGGAATTAGAAAAAAAATAAAATGTAGGGGAAAATATTTTTCTCCAATATTAAATGGGTGTTTTTGTCCCATTTGATAAAAAGTAATAAATGTGGAGTTTGTTAAAGTGCTAAAATGATTGCCCATTATGAAATTAGAAGAATCTTTCAAAATTTTTATTTTTTTTTTTTTGCCAAATCCAATGTTTGTGACTTGTGAGAGGTAAATTTGGCACCATGTAAAATTTGAATAATAGTTACTATAATTTCATATATACAAGAAAAAGTCTTTGTTATTATATAAAGGTGTGTAATTAGTGTATATAAGACAATTAAATGCGTTCAATATAACGAAGTGTCATGTGAAACCTCTGATTTCCCGATCCGACGTTGTAGTAATTAATTAGTTGGCGACATCAGATGCAAAGACGTCAAGAGAGTTATGGTCAGAGTAGCGAGCTTTTTAGGGGTAAGAAGGCTACACTTTGTGGAATGATGGCAAACAATGACTAAAAGTGGTGGTATGCTTACCTATGACTTTGTAGTACACATTTAATTTCTGGCATTTTCAGCATCAGATGCCGAAGCAAGAGAGCACGAAATAAAAATTTCAAACAAACACACTTTCTCTGTTTCCATTATCACTAGACAAAAACGTCCTTATCTTATGTTCCATTCAATCAATTTATGGTAAAAAACTTCAATGGTCCCTAAACTCTTACTACAGCTTCATTTTAGTCCTCCAATTATTAAATGTTTTATTTTAATCCTTGGACTTATAAAAGTGTTCTCTTTAGATCCTTTCGTCCATTTTCTCCGTGAAATCTAAAAAGGGAGTATAAATCCAAGCCGCGATGCAATAAAAGCTAACGTCCTGTTGCCCACCACACGATAAACAGAAATAGCTCCACGTGCAACAAACCCGACTTTTTCAGGGGCAAATATGGTGGTTCAACTTAGTAGAGCTCATTATTTTGTCATTTAACCATTCTAACAAAACTATATAGTTTTACCCCCAACACCCCATGCCTTTGTGTCCTCTCTCATTCCCCTCTTTCTCTTCTGTCTTCCCTCATCTTTTCCTCAAGTTACTCCCCGTCTCTCTTCCCTCCTAGGTAAAATTTATAATGATCATTGAGCAACTACTAAACATCTTAGTAGTTGCTCTTTAATGACAAATAGGAATCTCCCATTTGGAGAAATATAACTCCATATTTTTAGTAAAGTAAGCCATCCAATCCAAATGAGTTCATTCCTGTTGGTTATTAAGTAACTATTAGAAACCACCATAAACCTTGTCCACCTCTTATGCTTCCTTTCCTATACTTCCTTTCCCATCCCCGTATTTCTTTTCCATCTATCCTCACCCTTCTCAGCCCCATCTCGTCCCACTTGTGCCACCATTCCTTCTCTGTTCCCTTTCCCCTCCCCTTTCTCTTTGGATAATCTGTCCTACTTACAGACTACCCCATGCTCGCCCTCACCTTTTGCGCCTCGCCTTTCCATTCTACCTTTCTCCTTTGGCTCCCCATCCCTTTCTTCCCGTCTGCTTCCTCTTCCCCTCTTTCCCGTATGCTCCACTTCCCCTCTTCTCATTTTTCTCTGCTTTTCTTTCCTCGCTTGCCCCTCTCTCTTTCCCTTGCAGATCTTTCCCCCTCTTCTTCACCCTACTGTCTAAAATTAGCCGAAGTTAGGGTTTATTCATTTGGAATTTTGAGTGATTCTCAAAGAAAAATTTACTTAGAAAATTGATGAATTACTTATTAGAGGGGCTTAATTGATTGCTGAATAAAATATTTCCCTCTAATGGTGATGGGGGTGTGGGCTCTGCGTAGAGGTAGTGGTTGCTAAGAGGAGTTAGGAGACGGGGTAGGGGTTGATGAATTATGTAATATTAATTAAACTATACATTATGCTTAAACAATTGTACTTTCAAAATTAAATGCAAAATCTTTTTAAATAACCACAGTGTCGTTTTGGTTGAAATGGCTTGAATTTTCAGCTTTATCTCGAAAAATGGTCACATTTTTGCACTTGGGGCTATTGCCATCAGCTCTGATAGAGAAAACATTCAAAAAGATGAAAAGAGCGTGATTTTGAATGTTTGAGGGCCAAAATAAAATATTTAATAGTTAAATAGCCAAAATGAAACTGGGGTAACATTTCATGGACCATTGAAGATTTTACCCTTTAATTTATATTTAAATAAAAATGTGTCAAAATGTCAAAATTAGATTTTCAATTTGGCACTCCAAGTTGTAATAATATTTCAACAATGTCCATTATCAGTTCAAATTTCTTTCAGTTTGACACGTCATATTACTAAATGCCAAATGGTTAATATTTCATAATTTTTTAGGGGCAATTTTACATAATTTTGAAAGTTTTTAATTAGTTTACCACTATTTGCTATCCATCCCTATGATAATTAGTACCACCATCACTCCACAAATAAAAAATAGAGCAAGTTTCTTTTCTCTCATTTTTTAAAAAGTTTTTGTTCTTATTCTGCTTGGCTCAAATAATTTTAAATAATAAAAATTAGTTAAAAGTTTTCTAGACTCATTGTTATGTGTTTTCATTTAGCCAAAACTTCAAGTTAAAGAAATTATTCCAATCAAAAGACGTCAAAATATTATAATTGATCGTCATTTATAAACATTTATGCCTAAAAAATAATATCGATCAAATTTTGTCACTTTCTTCAATTACTCCTATGCAAAAAGGTTAGGAAAAACTCTAAATTCAACTTTTAGACATCTTTTCATATCAAATCTACATCAACCAAGTTTCCTGTTCCTGAACATTTGATTCATCAAACAAAAATGAACAAGAAAAGAGATGAGATTGGGATAAATAGTCACAATATTTAGTTAGAATAAAGGATGTATTTTAGTGTTCAAAACAAAATGTTAAGAACTAAAATGTTAGTGACGCAAATGTTTAAGGGGAAAGTGTTATTAAGCCAAAAATCTATCTCACTGCTCCATTAGAAAATTCCACCAAGAAGCCACACTAGAAGCTTGCTACTATTATGAAAAACACTAAAATAGTATCAAATAATATCCAAAAATTAAAAAAGTTTGACCAGAAAATATATTGATATAAACTATATATTGAGATATTTTTATAGTTTATTGTTTCTATTTTCTAATAGCTGTCATACCATTAGCAAAATTAAATATAGAAATCGAAAATAGTGCAAGGGAACTTCATTCATTTTATTGGCTTTTCTTGACAGGGTTCGAATTTTCAAGGATAAGTAGTGTAAACGCTGGACAAAGTATATGCACATTTTGTTTAGGGATCAAAGTGTAATTACCTCGTACTTTAAGGTGAAGTGTTATTAACCCTTTTTTGAAAAGGAAGACCTAAAGAATACTTGTCTCTTGTCTTTCTCTACTATCACTTTTATTCACCTATTCACCTTTATCATTTAAAGAGCTTTTGAACAATTACCATTTTGGTCATTTAAACTTACTTCTATTTTATTTGCGGACAATTTATCATACCTATTTTTGTTTGTTCTAATTTCTAAAGCGCCTTTGGTAAACTATCTTTTTAACCTGAAATAAGTCCAAAAAGACATAAATAACAAACATGAACACATAAGAATAACTTGTAAACTAAAAGCAAAAATGAAATCGAGTGTAATTTGAGTATATAAATTAGAATAAACCTTGCAGTGCAATGGGAAAATAGGTATGACTTGCCAGGTCAATTAGTTAAGCTTCCTAAGGATTAGACTCGATGTAGGTTTTAAAAGATTATTCAAAATTGGTTTATCAATGAATTAAATAAAAATAAATTATTATTTGAATATATTAACTTATCAAGGTTGGCTTGATAAAGCATAATATCGTATAACTATTGAGCAAAGAAAAAATCAAGCTATTTGAGCTTGAGTGGAGAAAAAGCTCATTTCGGCTATTATCTCACACTCTTTAGTAACTAGTTAAAAAATCTGTACTATACACAGAAAGATTAAAATATATGTATCAATATTTTAGTAATCCAAATAAAGTAAAATTAAACTAATTAAAACTATTAATAAATTGTAGCCACAAACTAAAGAAAAAATAAATAATTAAGGAATATCAATATTTAATATCCATTTAAAATTTTTTGAATATTCAAGATTAATTAAGTTTATTAAAGCAAAATCATTAGAATTTTGAATTAATTGGTCATAGTAGGTAAATAGAAAAAATAAAAAACAATAGGCTGGCATACGTATGTCATTTTTTTTGATTTGTACAGTGATATACTGAAATTTTGAATTATAAATTATTGAATAAAACATTGTACTCTCTTTGTCTCATAATTTCGTCACTTCTTGGAAATCTAACTTTTTAAAAATAGTATCTCTATACTTATAGTTGTTTAAATCTTTCTGATTTTATAGTTTGAAATTCAAATTTTAGATGATAGTATTTATACCGTCAAAAAGACAAAGGATAAAAGTAAAAAAGTAGCAATGATTATGTTTTGACATTTGGAATATGACAAATATTTTTGGACAAGAAAAAATAAGAAACATGATACTTTTAGTGGAAAAAATGAAATAATACAAATAAAGAGAAATAAATAAATTTGTATAATATAATAAAAAAATAGGATCTAAAATAAGACTTTAAAATGTGACATTTGAAAACCCAAAAATGATCTAAAATAGGTTTTTATAAAAAATAATAACAAAATATATAAATAAAATAATGGAGTCACCACTCAATGTGTGAAGTGCATCGGAACACTAACCTAATTCTAAAGGAAAGGGAAAATCCTAAAGATCGAGGGGAAATAAAAAATGCGTAAATTCATTTTAAAAATATAATAAATAATAAATTGTAAACCTTACACTGATTGACTCCTAGTCTATGAAAAGAAAAGAAAAGGATTCGGCAGCCCAATTGAGAAAAGGGAAGGCTAGACTATTCTACAGGTAACTTAGGTAACCTTTCACTCCTGGAAAAATCGATTGCAAGATTTAATTCATGTTTCCAAGAAATTAACGCAAATTTATATCAAGTTTGGATGAAGAATAAAAAATACAAAGAAAAATAAAATATGCATGGCTTGCGTTGGTAATGGAGGGCTCGTTGTGCTAGCGTTGGACTAACATATGAGGCAAAAATCCTATGCTAACGTAAGAAAAGATATATTTACATAGAAAACATAATATTCTAACATATAGGTCCTAAGGAAAGCAATAAATACGTAGCACACAACTCTATACATTTACATTAGGCTTGAGCCTTTTTACAATGGGATGAATCACAATAAATAACTACAATAATGAAAGAAACAATAATGGAGAAAAAAAGAAAAATAATTAAACAACTAGCACACAAAATCACATAAAACACTTCTACATAAAAAGGTCTGGATATACCTCTTAGAGTGCCAAAGTTAGAAAATTATCCTACTTTGAGCTCAAAATATGAATAAAAGGGTTAATGTATCAATATACAAGTATAAGTAAAATTAACAACTAACAAAAAATAATATTATCAATCTAGTAAAAGTAATTTTAATGATAAAATTAAGATAAACTAGCATAAAAATGGTTAAACAACAATTATTGAAAAGTAAGAAGCACTTAATTGAGTAAAATTTAAACTTAAAAGACTTAACTACAACATTTCTACACAATGGAAATGTCAACAGGCAAGAAAGAAGAAAGTTCTAGCTATAAAATAGCATTTATTAAGAAAAAACACTTAATTTGGAACAAACTAAATTTCTAAGGGTTTAATTGCAAGATTCGCAAAGTTTTGGGGTCAAAAATGCAATTTAAAAATAGTTTAAGGGCCAAAAAATTCAATTTGAGAAAGTTTTAGGGACTAAAAATAATTACAGAAAGTATTAGGGACTAAAATGAGCAATATTACAAAGTTTAGGGACTAAAATATAATTTCACAAAGTTTAGGGGCAAAATGTAATTTGTTTACAAGTTATAGTCAAAGCAAAATATTAGAAAGTTCTAGGGGACACAATGTAATTTTGAAGAGTTTCAGGGGTCAAAATCATAATTACAAAGAGTTTCGGGTACCGACTTGCAAGATTTCTAATAAACGGACAAAAATACAAGAAGTAATAAAATCATAATGCTACAACAACAACTAATAGGAAAAAGAAACTCAATTAAAACCAATCTAAACTTTTAAGGACTTAATTGCAAAATTTAGAAACTTTGGAGAGCAAAATCAAAATTTAAAACAAGGCTCAAACGCAATATCCTAAATATAAAAATGTCTAATGGTCCTAAATAGCTTATTTGGAAACCTTTGAACTTAATTGAAAAAAGTAGAAAATTTGTTAGAGGTAACATTGTAATTGGAGAAAGTTAAGAAGTTGAAACACAATTATTACAAAGTTTTGGAGTCTAAGAAAATTCATCCACCTGGACCTAATTGGGAAAAAAAAATCAAAACCAAGCTTTTGCGTTTTCAAAGGTAAATGCCAATTTAACGTAAAACTGGTGATGAAGAATTCGGAAATAAAATAGTAGAAGTAGCAAGTAAAAATATAAAAGGCAGGTTGGGATGGGATTTTTGCCTAAACTGAATAATTGGGGTAGGCTGGTGGGCGTGTAAGCGAATTGGGAAGTGGGAAGGGAGGGGGTGAAGAGTGAATTACTGAGGGGTGTTTTAAGTGTGATTGGACGGGTGACTGGAAATGGTTAAATTTGAAGAAAATTCTACATTTTCTTTTACGGAATCATATTTTTGTATTTTAAATATTTTTATAGTATAACATCATATGTTTTAAAATTTTATACTACACAAATTTTTAAAATCAAGAGAATAATTTCCTAAAAAGAATTACAGAATTCCCCTAAATTTGATTGGATCTCTCAAATTGGGAGGTCCAATCCTTTTTTTTTTTTTTAAATTGTTGTACTTTTCAGAAGTCAAGAAAGTTATGGCACAAGTCTTGAGGGCTCGCTTTACAAGAAAATGTGAGTCGATTTTTATTTGATAATGTAATTTGTACCAATTTTTTGCAAAATGAGAAAAAACTTAAATTTGCTAAAAAAATATTCTAACAATCTTCGACAACACAAAATCCTAGAAACATAAATATTTATTCAAAATGATATTGAAATGTTAATATCGAAAAGCGCATTCGGGATCAAAAAATATTTAATTTTGAAAATTGTCCTAACACGGATTTCAGAAGTTACCAAAATTATTAAAAACATGAAACTAAATTTTAAGAGCCTCAAAAATTATAAAATGACACTTAAGTACTCAAAGACCATTTTGCCCCTACTTTTCAAAAAATTGATTATTTTATCCAAAAAATATATATTTTCATTAAATTGGCATTTACCTTTGAAAAAACAACAATTCAAAAAATTTACCCTAATTTGATACTTAACAACAAAAAATGTGTCAAAATTCGGTTTCTACAATTTGCCCCTCTTTGTTGGAAGTTCGAAGAGGTTCTAGACAAAAATTGTAGAATACCGAATTTTGATCAAACTAACCAAAAATTAGATAAGCAAATTCATATTACCAGATAAAGACGGAAAAACTATCGATCCGGTTAGTTGAATCAAAATGGTTTTGAGGTGAGGGAGAAGGAAGCTTGGGAAATGGAGAAAAGTCATTGCCACTTTTGCAGGATTCCTGCAGTCGATATTGCCACCACCAATCACTTCTTGCTATATCTATTACATGAATGAAAATACAAAACAATGCCTATGCTATGTCTCTGTGCTTTTAACTTGGTGATTTATGCATTCTTGCATCTTTTTAGTATATTGCACTTTTGGTTCAACTTTGAGAGGTGCGACAATTTTCTACTACATGTTCATTTGATTCTTTGAAATTCTTGCTTTAGGCACAAGAATGCTCACAATACCCTTGAATTTGATCACTTGGCATACTCCTAAAAATGTGGATATCGAATTCTAATTGCACCTGCATGAAAATGTACAGCACTAACTTGCCTTTTTTTTATTTAAGAACAAGAGATATAGGAAACAACACCAAAAGACTAAAAATGCTATAATGAAAGTTTTTTTTTCTTTTTTAAGAACAAGAGACATAGGAAACAACACCAAAAGACTAAAAATATAATGAAAGTGTTGACATTGTGATCAGGCTCTAGTCGAATTGCCTAGGTATCCCACCTTGGCCATGAAGGCAAACATAGTTCAAACCACGAACTATTATGAGAAGCCAGCAACTACGCACAAATCTTCCAAAATTGAATAGCATGACTAGAAAAGCAAAAAGGTAACCAAGCTCTGATCGAGCTGCCTACGTATCCTACCTTGGCAATCAGGTCAAACATAGTTCTCGTTCTAAAGAATTTAGATCGAAACGATAGGAAATTGAATAGTTGGAAACTAAAATGATTGAAATTGAGGTGAAAGAAAAATAAAAGCTTTGCGTTGCACTGTGAATTGAAAAAGACATTCGAAAGTTTAGTGTGTGGGACTGAGGTTGAAAATACTAAATTTAAAAGTCCAGTGTATGGAACTGTGAATTAAAAAGACATTTGAAAGTAGTCTGGTGTGTGAGACTGATAATTTATAATACGAAATTTAAAAATCTAGTGTATGGACCTGAATTGAAAAGACTTTGAAAGTCTGGTATGTGGGACCGTGAATTGAAAAGACATTCGAAAGTCCGGTGTATGGGACCTACAATACTGGAATTCAAAAGTCCAGTTGTAGGACTGTGAATTAAAAAAACATTTTGAAATTTAAAAGTCTAGTATGTGTGACCGGGAACTGAAAAGACTCCGAAAGTCCGATGTATGGGACCACAAATTAAAAAAACATTTGAAAGTCCAGTGTGTGGGACTATGAATTAAAAAGGCATCTAAAAATCCACAGTGTGTGACTGATAATTGAATTTAAAAGTCTAATGTGTGGGATTGTGAATTGGAAAAAGATTTGAAAGTCCAGTGTGTGGAACTTATAATTGACAAGATTGAAACTATAAATCCGGTGTTTAAGACTGATAATTAACAAGACTGATATCAAAAAGTCCAATGCGTGGGACTAATGTTCTTAAAAGTCCAGTGTGTGGGACTGACATTTAGCGAGACATGACTTTAAAAATCCGATGTGTGGGACTGTGAATTGAAATTTCAAAGTTCAGTGTGTGGGGGCTAACAATTGACGAGGTTGAAATTTAAAAGTCCAATGTGTAGTACAATTGAATTGAAAATACACTTGAAAGTCCAGCATGTGGGCCTAACAATTAACGAGATTCAAATCTAAAGTCCGGTGTATAGGACAGTAAATTGAAAAGACATTTAAAACTCTAGTATATGGAACAAACAATTAATGAGATTGAAATCTAAAAGTCTAGTGTGTGGGATTATGAATTAAAAAGATATTTGAAAGTCTAGTGTATGGGACTAACAATTAACAAGATTGAATCTAAAAGTTCGATGCGTGGGACTGTGAAATATATATATATATATATGTGTGTGTGTGTGTGTGTGTGTGTGTGTGTGTGTAATTGAAAGTCCGGGTTGGTGATTGAAATTAACAACATGGAATATCCTTATCCTCCCGATGGATGAAATGGCAAGAAGAGATATTGTCTTCTTGTAGGACAAAATAGCAACAAGGGATACTGTCCTTTCAATGGAAAAAATAACAACTAACAATACCGTTCTCCCGTTGGACAAGATATCCACAAAGGATACTATTCTCCCGATGGCCAAAATTGAAATGAGGGATAAAATCCTTCTAATGGATGATTTGCTTAAATGTTCAGTCTGCTGAGTTGAAATTGAAAAGATTTTGAAATTTAAATACCCAGACTGTTGGACTGAAGCTGACTTGACTAAAATCTAAATGATAAAATTGAAATATTATAATTGAAATGACTTTTATATTGAAGCAACTTGAAATCTATATATGCTATGATAAAGTTGGGCATAAAGTTCTCAACCACAATATAATCGAGGAGATTGCCACAGTAAAATCAGGTATAAAGCTGTCAACTACATTAAAATCAAGGAGATTGTCAAGATGTAATTGAAAGTTCTCAACTGATAAAATCGGGGAGAACATTGTCACGGTAAAATCAGGTATAAGGATCTTAATGTGTAGTAAAATCAGGGAGATTACCATGGTAAAATTGAGCATAAATGTCTCAACCACAGTATAATTAGGGAGATTGCGACGGTATAATCAGGCATTATAAGATCTCAACCACGGTAAAATCGAGGAGGTTGTCACAGTGTAGTCATGCATAAAATTCTCAACCACGGTATAATCGGGGAGATTGCTACGGTATAATCTGGCATTAAAAGATCTCAACCACTGTAAAATTGAGGAGGTTTTCATAGTATAATTGAGCATGGAAGATCTCAACTGCGATTATATTGGGAAGATCTGATTCGCGCTTGAGTAAAAACAAATGGTTCCCATGGTAGGGTTGGAGAAATCTGATTCTCGCCTCGATAAAGTCGGCTGGTTCCACAGTAGAATCAGGGAATCGAATACACTGGGGGTTAAAAGAACATAATTTTTTCGAAATCAAAAGTTTAAAATTGCAACTGAACTCTCTTTTGAATATTTTGACATTTTGACATTTTAAAGAAGTTAGGAATTTTGGAAATAGACTTGAAAACTGATTTTTAAACATGAAATCAATTAAAATCTAGAAACTTTGAGGATCCATGTGCAAGCTGAAATAAAACCAATAAAGTGCTTACCATACCAAAGGAAGTGAACATCAGACACCAAGTCTACTGAAGAAATCTGAAATCTTGTTCTTTGACTTGATATGACACTTTACTCGTTCTTCCATGAACCATACCTATGCAAGGTGGGGGGAATGCAAGAAATGTATTTTTCTTTTCAAAATCATAATAAGAACATTATGCGATAACAAAATATCCAATTCATGGTAAAGAGTTGAAGGGTGCATTACTCGATTTTCTAGTATACCCCATAAATTCACTGGCACATATTAATATGACCTTGCTGAGAATTAACAAAGTTGAGACCAACAACAATTTGCCCCAGTTTCTCTTTAAACCTCATATAATCAATTTCAAAAAATTGCCCCAGTTTTCAAAATCTTATTTCAAATTCCTTCCCGTTGAAAACTTTTGACTAAAAACTCAAAATATGGACCCAAACCCTGCCATTTGCATTAGAAAATTTGCCCCAGTGTTGGCATTCATGAACTACAAAGATAGCCCCTTAACCTAATACTGCCCCAAAAGGATGCTTCATGATTATGTGGAGGAAAGTATTCAGCAATGACATGCACCAAGTAACATACACAAATGAGAGATTCATTTTGATTGATTTCGATTTTGTTTTTCAATAAAGGAAAAATGCACCTTGGATGAAAACAATGACAAATATAAAACAATCTTATTGTAGGAATCACATCATGAGCTTTTTAGAACAAGACGAACTACGGTAATTTGCTTCCTTACCAAGGTCAGTGTTTGGCAAAATGAATATCCTTTCTTTTCAACTAACCCTTATAGACCAATGAAGTGGACTTAGCAGGGGTTGCAACATGGATGAGAAAGTGACAGTTTGACATTTTAGCCTTTTGGGACTTTCTTTATGTCAGGGATTATGTCGATCTTGTGACCAATTTGATTCTAGTCTACTCATCACCACATCTTGATGAAAGCAAATAGTTCGTTACCTCTTATTTTCCAAAGAAAAGTAGTCAACATATGGGTTTTATCAATTTGCAATGTGGCGTGAAAGAGATGGCTAAAACTATACATCATATGACATATTCTTGCGATCACAAGAAAAATATAGACCCACAAAAGGTTGGTCCTTACTTTTGATTGCCATGAAAGAAAAGTCAGCAATGGACATTGTTGGCTTGTAATGTGGCTAGAAAGAGATAATTAAAAAATAAAATTTTATCAGGGAAATGTGCACCTTTGATCTATTATGACTTCCAAAAATTTGCCCCAGTGTTGAGCTTCAAGATTTTTCAAAAATAGCAGTGAGGATTTGAACAGTATATTGCACTCACTCACATTCTGACATTGCACCTTGGCTTTTAGACTTCTACTTGACACCCAGAAAATAAGTGGCTACACTTGAAGTTTCCCGACCACCATGATTTTCACACTGTTAGTGCATTTGTCACGATGATCCACTTGATTTCAAAATTACACTTTCGCATCATTATGCATTTGGCACGCTGAATCACTTGATCATACTTTTCACATCATCGATGCATTTAGCACACCGAGTCACTTGATTTCTAGCTTTGATTGATTTTCTCTCTCTCTTTCTCTCTTTCTCTTTTTTTTTTTTAAATTTTTGAAAATTCAACTCTTTTATAATTTTTTTATACAATACAAACAATGTTGCTTTCACATCAACACTTCTCTCAAATCTTGTCCCAGTGTAGGAGTGCGATCAATAGGTGCATATAAAATGAAAGATTTAACTGTAAAGGCTCAAAGGGGATGCAAGAGAAAAGTAGGTATAGGTAGTAGAAACAAAGGCCAAAACATCATTCTAAACTCTCATGATAACCACTATAAGAAATGTATAGCCAAGGCCAGATTTACTTAACTTCGTCATCTGCAATTTCCCCAGTATAGGGGCATGAATCATCAAGGACTTTGTTGAAACGAATTTATCACATCTAGAGGCTTAAAGAGGATATCAAAGGATACATCATGTTTAGATAGTGAAACAAATGCTTAAAGCATCATTCTATATTCTCATAACAAGCGAGACAAAGAACACATCTTGCTTTCAAATAGATGTGATATGAGTCAAACTAGACAAATTTTACCTTCAAAAATATTGCCCCAATATGGGGTGTGGTCGATCAGGCAATTTATCAAAATTGTATCTACCGACTCAAGATATTCAACTGGTTGCCAAGGATAGATAATGTTTTGATAATGGATTCTCTCTCATGAAGATGGTGCTTAGACCAAAATTTTCAAGGCGTGTAGTGAATTTAGATAGTCAAACATGTGGCCAAGAATTGCATGCAAAATATGAACAGGGGATTTTTAGCTCAATCTTGTTCTTCAGGGCTCATACCATGGTTCTTATATAATAAAAACATTCACATTATCATGAAATATAACTGTATAACAACTTATGACCAAAAAATGCATAAAACTTTTGAAATGGGATGCTTTAAACACATGTTATATATACACGATGAACTGATCACTCGTACAAAGGAAATGTACTTATTTGAAAACTTTCAGAGAACATTATCCGTTGAAAAGTTTGAATGTGACCTCAAGACTACAAGTCAATAGCAAGAGTAATAGATTTCATCCTCAAACTAATTTTTACAAGCATACTTGTGAAAATTGGTTAATTTGAATGTGCCCTTGTGTGAATCGGGAGGGATCCATGACATATCGAGTAACACCCATGTATTTTTGTATTCTCAAAGTCTTTGAAAACTCTTTTTTTTTATAATAATAAGATACAATCAAAATTTCTCAAGACAATCTTTCTCACCTTTTTTTTTTTTTATACAACCTAGTCGTAGTAACTTCACATACAAACATGAATTTACAAAGAAAGAGTCTTGTGGGGTACAAACATGAGTTAGGATAAACAAATTTTTTTAAAGGGCAACTATACAGCACTGTAGAAATGTACAAATTTTTTAAAAACATACTCACATTTGTACAACTCGATCTAAGAGTACAAAAGGGGTCCTAACGAATGACAAAAGGGGTCCTAAGGGGTAACATATCTAAACTCTTCAATTACAAAAATCAAACAACGCTATTTGATTCTTGGGACATGAGATGTAGTAGACAGAAATTTAAACGTGCAAAAATGACGAATAAAAAATGGCTTACTAAAAGAATCCTTTGCTCAAAGGCTCTTATTCTGGGGCTCATGAGATGAAAAAAAATGTAAATAAACTAAGAGCAAACAATAAGAGTACCGTAAAAGAAAAAGAGTGTACACAAGGATTATCTCTCCTCTCATACATAGTGTCCTATTAGGGTTAAGAGAGACTCTATTCTATGGATAATCTATATGTTGCATGATTTTGGGCTCACTAATGCAATCTAGACTTCACAGAAGTTTAAGGTTCCCAAACCTTCAAACTGAGGGACCCAAAAAGTAGTATATCAATCAAGTCTTACAGTGGTTTTAGGTCGGTGGTTCAAGTTGGACCTGTTCGACACCAGTATAGGCACACCATATTCTGAACTTGCGCGCCTACGTAAAGCCCTGAATCCTAAAAGGAAGTAGGACGATGCCCACTGGGTTATGTAGATGAGGGACGCATGATGTGCTTCCTAGAGGCGAAGGGATTTCAATTTTGCCAACATTTATGTAAAGAAGAGAGTGCCCAAAATATCAAAACATACAATAACACAAGTGAGTTAAATGTCAAAATTAAATGTACAAGAACATATAAACAAATATATATGTCAACATGCTCATGAGGCAATATACACAAATAAAGCAGGTAAACAAATAGCAATTAAAAGCAAACTACAAATAAATTAGGTTAATACATAATAACATAATGAACAACAGAGAGAAATGTACCCTAGATATCCAAACTCAATATGAAAAGGAGATAAAATATAGGAAACATGATTAAATCAAGTGTTCGAACTCTCTAGTTTTCCCAGTGAGAGAGTCACAAGCTGTTTTTCCCTATTTTTCCACAAGGAAAAATGAAATAATACAAATAAAGAGAAATAAATAAAGTGTATAATATAATACAAAAATAGGGTCTAAAATGGGACTCTAAAATGAGACATTTGAAGACCCAAAAATTATATAGAATAGTTTTTTTTTTATAAAAAATGACTAAATAAATAAATAAAATAATAGAGTCGCCACCCAGTGTGTGAAATACATCTAGACACTAACCTAATTCTAAAGGAAGGGAAAAATCCTAACGGTCGAGGGGAAGTAAAAAATGTGTAAATTCATTTTAAAAATATAATAAATAAATAAATGAATAAGTAAGTAAATAATAAATTGGAACCCTACAATAGATGACTCCTTGTCTACAAAAATAAAAGAAAAGATTCAGGAGTCCTATTGAGGAAAGGGAACGCTAGATTACTCTACAGGTAACCTAGGCACCCTTTCACTCCCAGTAAAACCAATTGCAAGATTTAATTCATGTTTTCAAGAAGTAAGAGAATTAACCCAAATCAAGTTTGGATGAAGACTAATAAATACAAAAAAAAGAATGAAATATGCATGCATTGTTGGGAATAGGGGGCTCGCCGTGCTAGCGTTGGACTAACACAGGAGAGGAAAATCCTATGCTAACGAAAGCAAAAGATATTTACAAGAATAAATACACTTAACAGAATAAAATAATAAATACATAAAGCACAGACAAGACATAATATGCTAACATATAGGTCCTAAGGAAATCAATAAACACGTAGCATACAACTCTATCTATTTACATTAGGCTTGAACCTTTTTATAATAGGATAAATCACAATAAATAACTGCCAAAAAAAGAAAAAATAATAGAGAAAACTAATAAAACCAATTAAACAACTAGCACACAAAATCATATAAAACGCTTAGCATATAAAAAGATTTGGATAAATCTCTTAGAGTGCCAAAGGTACAAAATTATCCTACTTTGAGCTCAAAATATGAACAAAAGGGTTAATGTACCAATAATTACAAGTATAAGCAAAATTAAACTAACAAAAAATAATATTATCAATATCGTAAAAGTAATTTTAATGATTAAATTAAGATAAAATTAAGATAATATTATCAATCTATTAAAAATGGATAAACAACAATTATTGAAAAGGAAGAAGGACTTAATTGAGAAAAAATTAAATTTAAAAGACATAACTGCAACATTGTTGAACAATGGAAGTGTCAACAGGTAAGAAAGAAGGAAGTTCTAGCAGCAAAATAGCATTTATTAGGAAAAAAACTTAATTAGGAACAAAAATAAATTTCTAAGGGCTTAATTGCAAGATTCACAAAGTTTTGGGGTCAAAAATACAATTTAAAAAGAGTTTAAAGGCCAATAAATACAATTTGAGAATGTTTTAAGGACTAAAAAGTAATTACATAAAGCATTACTGGCTAAAATGAGCTATTGAAGAAGGTTTTAGGGACAAAAATATAATTTAGAAAGTTTAGGGGCAAAATGTAACTTTTTACAAGTTATAAGGGGGTCAAAAGAAAATATTAGAAAGTTCTAGGGTCACAATGTAATTTTAAAGAGTTCTAGGGTTCAAAAACTGTAATTACAGAGAGTTTTGGGGACCGACTTGCAAGATTTCTAAACAATTCAAAGGGAAAAAATATAGAGGCAATAAAATCATAATGCTATATATAACAAATAATAGGAAATTGAATTCGATTATAACCAATCTAAACTTTTAGGGATTTAAATACAAAACTTATAAACTTTAAAGGCAAAATCACAATTTAAAACAAAGCCCAAATGCAATATCCTAATCCAAAAAAAATTCTAATGGTTCAAAATAGCTTATTTGGAAACTTTTGAGCTTAATTGCAAAAATTGGAAAAAATTTTAGGGGTAATATTGTAAGTTGAGAAAGTCAAGGGGATTGAAACACAATTATTACAAAGTTTGGAGTTTAAGAAATTTCATCCACTTGGACCTAATTGAAAAACAAAACATGAAAACCAAACTTTTTGTGGCTAATTTGAAAAGTTTAGATAAAAACTAATCTTTAACACTGACAGGATTAAAAAGGAACAAAAACAGACTACAGGGACTAAAGAGCAATAAATGAAAATTACCATCTTCAGAATCACAACCAAAACGCAGTTGCAGTTTCTATTTTTCACTTTTTAATTTTTTTTCTAACTTTCTCAAATCTTAACCAAAACTGACAAACAAATATACCAATTGATTGTCTCAATGAGTAGAATGTGAATAAATCAAAAATTATCCAAGAAAATCACTCAAACATGAGCGAAATTAAAGAAAATCAGGCAAATTTTTAAAAACGCATTTCACCAAATATCCACCAAAAATATAAATCATGCACTAAAATATTGCTCACAATACATAGATCATAAATATACCATAAGTTCAATAAAAACAACAATGAACATACATAATGGATGTCAAGGTAAAGATTCTTTTTTTTTTTTTTTTTTTTTGGGAAATAATAAAGCACTTTTTTTTTACAAAATATTACAACAAATAAAAATTGTATTTGGCTCATACAAATAATGAAGGTAATGGCAAATTTTCAACCCAAACTAAAATCCTCCATTCTCCAAAAAAAAAAAAAAATTGCTTTTATGTTTTTCCCTTTTTTTAAACTGTTTGTGTGTGCAGTGTATGTTGTGCGTGTGTTTTTGTGTGCTTTAGTGTGTGTTATTCGAAATTACACCAAAATTTTACTGTGAAAAGCGTGCATTCGGAACAAAAAATATTTACATTTCAAAAATTGTCCCAACATGAATTCCAAAAGTTACCAAAATTATTAAAATCACGAAATTAAATTTTATGAACCTCAAAAATTATAAAATGGCACTTAAGTGCAAAAAGGCCATTTTGCCTCTACTTTTCAAAAAATGATTATTTTGTCCGTAAAAATATAAATTTTTGTTAAATTGGTCTTTACCTTTGAAAACACAACAATTTGAAAATTTTACCCTAATTCGATACTTAACAACAAAAACTGTATCAAAATTCGGTGTCTACAGTGGGCTAAAAGGAGTATTAGATATGGCATATTTTTTTTTTCCAACTTATTCGACTTATTGACCAAAAAACTCAAATTTAAATAAATCAACTTTATTTGACTTTGGACTTATATAACTTGATTTTGATTTATTTTAGTAGAAAGTCAAATAAGTCGATGAGTCATTTACTGACCGAACGAATACTCCAACTTGAAAATGGGTAAGGATTACATTGTGGAGAAGAGAAGACAACGCGAGAGAAAAGTTTGTGAGAGAGCTAGGAAAGGGAGTATGAGTTACTTTCCAATCGGTTATGATAGATAAAAAAGGTATTTGGAAAGAAAATGTGGTTCGACTTTATTTTGTTTATATATATTAGTTGAAAAATCTGTGCTATGCACTGAAAGATTAAAATATATTCAGTAGTTTGGTTATTAGACCAAATAAAGTAAAAATAAAATTAATTAAAAATATTAATAGGTTATAACCATGAACTAAAGGGAAAACAGATAATTAAGGAATATTGATACTTAGTATCCACTTAAAATCTTTTGAATTTATATTAAAGATTTATCACATTTTTATGGCAAAATCATTAGAATTGTTGAATTAATTAGTGATAGCATGATAGACAGGAAAGAAATAACAATAGGATGCTACATGCCATTTCCTGGAATTTTCTGTCTAAATAAGTGTTTACCTATACTATGTTGTATAAATATTTCATTTCCACTTAAAATCATTTGAATATTCAAGATTTATGAAGTTCGTTATGGAAAAATAAATAGAATTTTAGAATTAATTAGTGATAGTATGGTAGATAGGAAAGAAATAACAATGGAGTGCCATGTCATTCCCTATTGGCTTTTGTCTTTTCTTATTTTATATAGTATAGAGTATATATTATCAAATAATATATACTCCCTGTCTATAATAGTATATATTATCAAGTAGTATATCAAATTTCCAGAGCCTATTTTATCCAACTGCACTTGAGCTCTAGCTACTCTAGGAATAGTAAATTGATCAAAAGATTGATTACAATGAGTATCACATCCTACGAGTCTAGATAGATGACCTAATAGTTATAGGGTTTGTAACTCTAATTTTCAAGAGGTATTGGCCAACACCCCCTTTTTGTGCTCTCTATTTTCCTCCCACCAAAGTACAGGTATTTACTAAAATAAAAAAAAAAGTATATATTACCAAATAACTTTTATCAATTCTCCCCCATCATCCTTATTATACCCTCTTTCCCCTTTAAATATAAGGCATAACTATCCACTATGTCCTAGACATTTTATAGCCAAATTAACTAAAAACTCATTCGGCAAAATTATGTCTAGTTTTTAATTAATTAAAGTCCTTTTAGGTAGATGCAGTTGTTTTGAGCTATTTATTTCTTGAATATATATCCTATGAGTGGTCTTCCTGAACAAACACCTGAAAAGATTTGGAATGGTACAAAAATCATTTGTTGCCCTATTGGAGTTTTTGAATTTGTTCCTTATGCTCTTGTTTCTGATCGTTGCATAGAAAACTCGATATTAAAGGGGGAAATGTGCTTTTTAGCATTGGCTACTATAAGGTGTCTCGGTCTCAAACAAATTATTCAATACAGATGCGTGTAAAGTGATTATCAGTAGATGTGATTTTTTATTTTAAAAAAAAAAAGTGCTTGAAATTTGCCTTGTGCGGAACTTGAGATTGCATAAGTGAATTTCAATTATGACTGTGATGATGATAATGATTATTTTCATCCATCACTAGTTACTTAGAGCTCACAAACTTAGTTATCTAGTAGCCATGGTGAAAATACCAAATGCATACTCATTTGTAGGATTACGTTATTTTCAAATAGCTATCCTTCTTATTAACATATTAATATTTTTTTTTATTTATTATAGGATGTAACCCAATAATTTATGAGCAGGAAATCCAAGATGATTGTTGGGTGAAAGCAGTAGATGAAGAAATTCATGTCGTTGAGAAAAATAATCTTAAGTGTATACTTTTCTTCAATTGGTAAAAAGGCCGTTAAAGTAAGGTGTGTCTACAAGACTTAGTATAAAGCCAATAGATGAGAAGTAGAGAGATTCAAGGCGAAATTAAGAGTAAAAGGGTACAAGTAGAAACTCCAGATTTATTATTTTGACATATTTGCACATATTGCTAGATTTGACATTATTTATTTAATAATTTCTATTGCTTCTCAAATAATGAAGGATTTATCAAGTTGATCTCAAGTCTGCTTTTTAAACGTATTACTTGAGGAGGAGGTGGACAAGGATCTTTTCCATTTAGAAGTAAATGGAGGAGCCTCTATTTACCCTTAAAAAATCAACTTTATAAATTATTTTTCAAAATCAAAATTATTCATATATAGGAATATGGACAAAGAAATAGAGAGAAATAAATGTAGAGGATCCAAATCTAAAGGACTGTATGTTGAGCATCAAGTAGGTTTTTCGAAAAACGTTAAACAGACAAGGTGTACAAATTGAAGGGGGCTTTAATATAACTTGAAAAAAGCTCCAAGGACGTGGTTTACAAGAATTGACTCTAATTTTATTTCTCGTGGTTTCCAGATAGATGTTCATATGAGCACCTTTGTACAATATATATATATATATATATATATATATATGATGATTTTTTTATTGTATGTTTGTATGTAGATGATTTGATTTTTATAAGAACTAATCAAAAGATTATTATTGAATTCATGCAGACCATGATTAATTAGTTTGAGATAGCATGTATGTGACTTATGTCTTATTTTCTTGGTATTGAAATTTATCAATCTTAATATTTTTATGGCAAATATAATATTCACACACCTTGTTTAATCTCTTACAGATTCCTATCCCTTTTTAACAAGTAAAATGACTAAAAACCCTTCATCCACATTGCTCCATCGTTATATACCTAAAGTGTTCTTTTTTTTACTGTTTAGCTAGTAAAATAAATTTGAAAATATTTTATATGTTTGAAAACATTATATAAGTTTGAAAATTTAAATATAAGAACTATAAATTTTTAAAGAACTTTCGCTTTTGTCCTTAAAAAAATATTTAGTTTGAATTAATATTCTAATGGTACTTTATGCTTATGTGTTATATTAGAGTTAAACTATATTGGCAATTTACACAACATAATTGCGCATATAGAATAATTGATATATATAATTTCTTACATATTAAATATTTTAATCAGATCCAAATCTTAATTGAATCAGAACAACTGGATTCATACACGATTTGTGTACTATAATAGCTAAACGGATTCGAATAATTAGATCTAGATGGGATAAACGGGCTCGCAATCGATGTTATCTAGGTCTAGGCAGATTAGACTCAGATACACACCTATTCAAGACCCGTTTATCCTGTCTAGATCCATGTATAACAAAATCTAATTACCTGGATCCAATCTGAATCCGTTTGACCATTATAATACAGATTAGGTATGGATTTTGTTTCTGGTCTAATTAGAACTCGGATCTGATTAAAATATTTAATATATATTAAAATTATATATGTGTGTGCGTGTATATATATATATATATATTAGTTATTCTAGTTTGTGTAAATTTGCCAATATAGTTTGTGCTTTAATGTAAATTATATCCATAAATATTAATATGGACTAAATTATTTTTAACAATAAAAAAAATAAATTCTATAAAAATTTCAAATTTTTATATATAAATTTTCAAGCTTATAAAATATTTTCAAATTCATTCTGGCAAGCAAACATTCAAACAAGGGCACTTTCAGTATATAAAAATGGAGTAATGTGGATGAAGGGTTTTTAATCATTTTTCTTGTTAAAAGAGAATAGGGGTTGTAAGACTGAAAAAATGATTTAAAAATATAATTTGCCTATTTTTATTTCTTAAAGACCAATTTGCAGAAGATATTTTATAAAACTTCAAGATTGATGGAGCTAAGCCACTGTTGACTCCAACTGAAGAAAAATTAAAATCGACTAATGAAAACACCGGTGAATTTGTTGATCTTTTCTTGTTCAAAAATTATAAAGAGATTGAGGTACTAGAATTCTACAAGACTAGATATCACTTTACTATTGATTTGATTAGTAGGTTATTGAAGAACACTATACCAGTCATACTTGCATACAATTAGAAGGATATTGAGATACATCAAAAGCATCTACGGTGACGATTTTTTTATTCATGTAGTGATGTAATTGATCTTTGAAGATATACAGACAGTGAATTTGACATGTGATACTATTGAGAGAAGAGTACTTCAAGTTATGCATTTTTTTACTTGTTCTAGGATGTTTTCGTTGAGATTTGGAAAGAAATACATGATAGTATTGTTAATTGTAGAAAACCAGAATATACTATAGAATCTTATGATGCGACTTAAGTACTGTTGTTGTGTCATATGCTTGTTGTTCTACAACACAAATAGGATGCTCTTATAAATATTAATTATGACAATACGTCAATGATTGTGTTGTCAAAAAATTCAATTTTTACTAGCATAAAGAATGCATTTATATCAAGTATCACTCATACATATTGGTTTGAGAAAAGGTGATCGAGGTTAACTATTACAGGATTGAAGAAAAAATGGTAGATATTGTTAAGAAAAGTTTCAAAAATTGAGACAGTTTTTTTAAATTGAAGAAGATGTTGAGCTTGTCCAACTTTGAGGAATCTGTTTAAAGAAAACATTGTAGGAGGAAATTAAACAAAGTCTATATTTAATTACGATATCCATAAAACTTTACTTACATCTTTTTAAATTATTCTATTGATTAATGAAACAATAGTGCGGAATAATAATCTAATAATTAATATCTAAGTTTGTTCTAAACTATAATAACAAAGTCTACACTTCTTGTACTACTGTACGATATAATGATATATTCCATCATTGAGGTAGTGACCTTAAGAAAATAAGTGGCTATGTTGTAAGTTGTATACATACTGAATAAGATCCGTTTACTGTCAAATTATATCCTTCTGCAAAATCTTTATGTCCTTAGACCTGAGAAGTTTATGTATTTTTATTTGTTATACACATAATTTTGAATAGTCAAAAGTTGATGTTGAATTAAAGGTTATATACAAGCAATATTGGATTACATATGTATTACACCATAATTAAATTACATAAATGCTCAATAAGGAATCCACCATTCTCGAGTAACAAAAAAGTATATACAGTTGATTTCACTAGAATTGTACTCAAAAGAATCAACTAGTGCTATTTTAAATAGTTTTCATATTTATATTTATTTATATAAATATTTTACAAATGATTTCAGAATCCAATTGGAACATGAAAATCATGTTATATAGGAAATAATATTTTGACTGTATTTCATATAGAATGTAGTATAGTGGAAGGTGCAAATTGTTATTTTGTATGTAAAGGGACTTTCTCTAAATTTTTATTTCAAAATAAGTAATGATATTGATAACTCTAGTAAGCTATAGTTATTTTCCTCTAAATTATAGCATTTTGATAGTTTAAATTCCGAAATTAGATAAGTAATTTAAGATTTTAGCTAATTTCTTTCATATGTATTTGTATTTTCATTTTTGAATTAATTGTGATAATTTTGTGTTAAATTTTTAGTTTAATTAAGTGTTTAATGCTATCATTAATATTATGCAGGTTAAAAATTAAAGGTTAGAAGTTGGAAGGAACAAAGCTCAAGGGACTAAATTGCAAAATGGAGGAAATGAGGATTGCTGGAAGGAGAGTCGAGATCGCGGTCTCGACTATTCCAGACCGCGATCTCGACTCGGGAATTAGTGCTAAAATTTTAGAGTCGAGATCGCGTCCTCAAAACTTCCAGACCGCGATCTCAACTCGCTAAATGTTAAGTTGTACGGGCAATTTTGTAATTTCCAGCCCAAAAACCCTGATTTTTGCCTTGTGTAATGCTGCACTATTTAAGCTAAGTAGTAAAAAGTAGAGAGGGAAGTTAGTTTAGAATAGAGAGTTTTAGATAATTCTAGATAGATTAGGATAGCTTAGACTACAAGTTACTTTTTCTAATAGAATTTTCTCTTAAATTTCATCTTAGATCTTCTTTAAATTTCTTGTCAAGTTTACATTTTTATTAGATAATCGTAGTGGGTTTTTCGTAAGCTTCTTAAGTAGATATAATTTTTAATTGCTTTCTTATCTATTTTAGTAAAAATTTCTTTGCTTTCAATTTAGATGTTTATAAGATTGGGGTTCTTATCAATTTCTTGCTTTCTATTTAAGAATATTCAATTTCTAGCTTTAGTTTCTAGTTAATTCTTAGTGGGTTTCCTTAATTCCAATTGAAAAATCCAAAAATATTTAATTTCCTAGTTGATCTTTTCCTAATTTCTACTTTAGAAATGAATGCTTTAGTAATCAATTTTTATTGCTTTATGGTCTTTTTAGTTGATTTATGCACTTGTTCTAAATCTTAGACTTAATTAGATTAAATTAAGTTAGAATTGAAGTTATAGCTTTCATTAGAATAGTTCTTCCATCCACTAATTGATTTAGCTTAATACACATTTACCTTTAAAACCTTGGTAATTGCAATCGACAATCCTCGTGGGAACGATCCCTACTTCCCTTGCTACTAGTTGACAACCGTATACTTGCGGGATGCCACTAGGTACTAGTTAGTGATAGGATTTAGGTGTTTTCATTGATTTAAAACTAGGGTGTTAAAAGAGGCATAAGATATATTGATCGATATTGTTGTTATTAGTTGGGAAACTGATAAATTGGTAGTATGATAAATATATAGTGATGTGATCAATAACATAGCTGATAACTATATGAAACAAGAGTTATATGTACCTTAAACTTGAGTATTTTTACTCTAATTTCAATCATTCTTAAGGTTTAGGTATCGTTTTGTTTATTTTTGCTTCTATGTTCTAGTTGGTTTAATTCGTGCTAGGTTGGTATTTTTTATGTTATTTTAGTGTTTTTATCTAATTAATTGAGTATCTTTATGTGTAGGATTTATGCGGAGGAAATGACACAACAATAGGACAAGAAACGAGCCAAAAACATCCGTAACTGTGGTTGCCGCATTTAAAAACCACGGTTACCAAGCTTATGAACCTACTAGAAGTATAATCTTGGTCCAATGATAGCTGTCAAAAGTCAACAAAATTTTCTAAGTACTAAAAACTGCGATATCTGATTTTAAGAAAGGAAATCAACAACTATGGCTTTCAACACCTGGTAACAGTGATTTTGGGTGCGATTTAAGAATTGTGAGGAACAAACTGGTCAAGACTATGGCAAATTGTAGATGCAACTTCCTCTTTTCAAACCCACCACTATAAATACTTCTTGTGAGCCTCTTTCGAGGCAAAGTAGAGTAGTGTAGGAGTAAATTATAAAGCCCTTAGTATAGTTTAGTTCTCTATTTTTTCTCCCTATTTGGGAAGGATTTTCTTAGATTAGATGTAGATTAGTGTAATTTCAAGACTCCTAGTGGTAGATTAAAGACTTTTAATGTAAGTTTTCTTTAATTTATATTTAATTTCATATGCTTTGTGCTAATCTACTGTAGTTTAGTTTAAATTTTTTCTATTAATTGCATTCTTAGATTAATTGGTAGATTAATTTGATGGCTTCTTTATATATGCTTTCTTAATTTTAATTTTTAGTTGATAGTAATTTTAAATGCTTTCTTAAAATACTTTCTTAGTGGTAAGTTGTAGTGTAGATTAGATAATTAGAATAGATTAGTTTATAGGCTTCCTATTTAATTGCTTCCTTGCTTCAATTCTTAGTGTAGTTAATAAATTAGTTATGTTTTTTTTTTTTTAAATACTTTCTTAGTGATAATTAGTAGTTTAGGTTAGTTAATTGCTTTGCATCTTTAGATGCTTTCTAAAATGCATCCTTTTTACATGTTTACTTAAATTGTTTTCTTTAAAAATGCTTTCCTTAGTGTTAGTTTTCATTTTAAAGCATTAGTTAGCTTTTAAATTGCTTTCTTAATCCCTTAAATTATTGTTTTTGTTAAAAACTTTCTTATAGACCACTCCAACAAATAATCTAACCAAATAATTGATAATCACCAACCAGTTCTTGTGGGTTCGACCCTTCTACCCTCTAATACTAGTTGATAACAGTATATTTGCAGGATGCTACCTAGTTAGTATTAGGTATTTAGTTATTTAGTTATCTAACGAAATATTTATGAGATCGGTATAAGAGTTTAAGTCTAATAAGACTTGCTAAATGAAGTTGGCAGATAATTGACTCAGGGACTCAGCCCATTAAAACAATCGTTTAAATCAGTTGTGATAATGACTTAATCCTTGATCTCATATTAAATCAGCTAAACTAGTTTATCTCATATATTTTGAATAAAAATTGCTAAGGATATCACGTAAAACTTTGGCAGGCAAGTCTATAAATAGTTTTGACTATTGTTTTGGTTGGCCATTAGAATCAAACGATAGATGACCTAAATATATTTTTATAAGAATACAGAGAGAGCGTGGATACTTTAGGAGGCAACGCACTTGGTTTGCTTGAGTAGAGAAGTTACTCCAAAAGAGAATAAGATAACTTTTGTATTATATTGATGATACAAACAAAATTTTCTTTTTTATATATGAATCAATTTATATTTGTTGTTGTTCATGTGGCTGCAAACTAATAGTGGTATCAGAGCCTACCACATCTAAGTATAATTTTGATCGTTTGATTATTACTGTAATCATATATCTAACCATAATTTGATATGTTATTAGTCTGTTATGATTGTCCTGGACGCAATTCAATATTGGAAATTTGGGATCACTTTTCTATGAATGGTTTTTCTGTGAATGGGTTTATACCAATTTACCATATGGTGATTGCGTAATATTTTTGGATTTGAAAATTTTGAGATAATACTTAAATGTTCCTTATGTGATACTGGAATTAAGTCTTGACAAATAAAAAAAATTAACATATAGTTGATGTTTTTTGTCGAATTGTGAACTTTAAATGTCTTGTTTATCTTTGATATAGGATATCAATTTTTCACCTATTCTATTATGCAAATTTGAGTTATTTTATATAAATGATTGCTATGGCTCTCCATTATTGGTAAATAAATATATTATTAAATATATGTCTGATCAAAACCAAAAGGACAGATAGATTTTGGTTAATAATTTTTATTTATTGTCTTAGGAAGATGAGCATATTTATGACTAGTGAGAGCGTTTGATAAAATAATAATATAATCTCACAAGCTTATATTTTCTTCAATGTTGGTATCCACTTAACTGAATTATGTGTCTAAGCAAAATGGTAAAAGATACATTAATTTAGAAGTCAAAAGAAAATAAGGAATCATAATAAAATTTTAACATGAGATGTGATTATGATAAGTAGAATTTAATTTCTTTTATTTTATATATGAAATTAATTTCAAAAGAAATGTTTGATACATGAAAATAAAAGTTCCTGATACCTGCATGAAAAGTTGAATATAACTATTATATTCTAGCATGATGTATATTATATTTTTCTTGTAGCTAGTACCATTATGATTCAAAAATTTGAATATAATGAAAATATGTGCTTACTTATATTGTTTAAATTGTAGATTCAATATGCATAATTTAACTCACTGTCTAAGATTTTGAATGAGAACTGTTTGACAGGTTTAAACTATGTGGATTGTGTAAAAAGAAACCTCAACATTATTCTTATTGCTGATAAAGTGGCTTTTGTCCTTAACACTAATCCCCCTGAGTTTATTTTAGCTGAGGCCACTGATGAATAGAAATAACCTTTCTAGATCCGCAAGTTTGTAAAAGAGTTTGGTGTTATTTCTTCAACTAAGTCTCCTATCACTATATATTGTGATAATAATGGTGCAATAGCAAATGCTGTAAAACCTAGAACTCTTCAAAGAACAAAACGTACTGAACATGGATTTCACTTAATTTGTGATATCATATGTAGAAGAGATGTTGCAATAGCAAATATTACTTTCGCTGATAATGTAGCTGATCCATCACTAAATCTTTAACTCAAAAAGTGTTTGAGAAATATCTTGAAGTTGGGGGTATAAAATATATGTATGATTGGTTTTGAGTGCAAGTGGGAGATTATAAGAATTATACACCCTCAAAATTAATTATAAATTATTTGATTATAAAATTTATTTTTCATGCGCATAATATTTATCTTAGGTTATATTTAATTAAATTGATACACGATATCAATAAGACTTTACTTAGATATTTTTAAACTATTCTATTAGTTGATGAACCAATAGTGGAGAATAATAATTTAATAGTTAATATCTAAATTTGTTCTAGACTATGATAATAAAGTCTACACTTATTGTGCTGCTATACGGTAAAATGATATAGTCCGTCATTGAGGTAATGACCTTAAGCAAAAAAGTGGGTTTGATGTAAGTTGTATACGCAATGAACAAGATCTGTTTAAGAATAAAATTATAAATATTACTATCAAATTATATTCTACCCCAAAATCTTTTATTTCCTTGGACCAGAGAGGTTTATGTATATTTAATTGTTATGCACGTAGTTTTGAATTATCAAAAGTTCATGCCAAATTAAAGGCTATATACAAGCAATATTGGATTATGTATGTATTAATTAAATTATATAAATGCTCAACAAGGAATCCACCATTCTAACAAGAAAGCAAATTCAAAAATAGATGCCAGTGTTATTTCAAATAGTATTCATATTTATATTTATTTACATAAATATTTTATAAATGATTTCAGAGTCCATTAAGAATATGAAAATCATGTTATATAGGAAACAACATTTTGATAGTATCCCATATGGAATGTAATGTGATGGAAAGTGCAAATTGTTACTTTGTATGTAAAGGGACTTTTTGCTAAATTTTAATTTCAAAATAAATATTGATGTATTGATGGATATTATTGTCATTAGTTGGGATAATGATAAATTAGTAGTCTGATAAATACATACTGATGAGATCAATAATGCAACAAACGAAATATTGATGAGATCGATATAAAGGTTTAAATTTGATAAAAGTTTCTAAATTAAGTTAGTAGACAAGTGACTCAGGGACTCATCCCATTAAAATAGTCGTTTAAATCAGTCGTGATATTGACTAATTCTTGATATCATATTAAATCAGTTAGACTGATTTATCCCATAATTTTGAATAACAATCCCAAAGAATCTCCATACGTAAAACTCTTGGAAGACAAGTTTATAAATAACCTTGGTTATTGTTTTGATTGGCAATTAGAATCAAATGATAGAATATTTAAATATATTTTTAGGAGAACTTAGACAGTGTGTGGACACTTTAAAAGACAACACACTTGGTTGCATGAGCGGAGAAGTTCTTTAAGAGACAACACACTTGGGTGGCATGTGCGGAGAAGTTTCTGAGAAGTTACTACAGAAGAGAATAAGGTATTTTATATTATATTGATTATACGAACAATTTTTTCTTTTTCATGCATGAATCAATTTGTAATTGTCGTTATTCTTGGGGCTGAAATGGGCTGCAAACTAACATGCTATGTAAATAGGCATTCCGTAATGTGGACTCCTGAATAGAGAACAACACAATATCTTGTTGTGACAAAAGTTGGGGATTCCACTTTCTCTACCAATCTAGTCGAGTCTTAAAAATGACTAGACTAGTCCCATCGTACCCCAAAATGAAAAAACCAATTGCCACTTTTTGTGTTTGGGGGTGTTTATCTTTTCGTGTTGGGAATGGTCATTTTATACATTTTGTTGCCACTTGATGATTAATGGATGGAAAGTTGATCAATTAGGTACTCAATGATGATACATTTTGATGTTGAATGCTGTGTGATTGAAGTATATGATTGATTCATTTCAAGAATTTTTGTGTGAGTGAGTAGTTCATTTGCAATATAAAGAATTCATAAACTTAGCATTGCTATTTTTCAAAAAGAAGTGCTGAAATTTTAGGAAAATTTATTTGAATGTTTTTTTCTTATCAATTCACTTATATTACGTGGTTGATGAACTATCTTTTGGAAAGAAATGAGTTAAATGAAGTAGAAGGAATTTTGGGACATTTCGTGTGTTTGCATAGGAATTGTTCTTCTAACTTCTGAATAATTGATATTCGAGATTAAGTTTAGGTACATTTCACTCATTTTCCTTGGTTTAGGGCCGAAAAAAAAAATTAGGAATAAGGCGAGTACGGGAGATTCCGACATGCACCCATGTTGTTTCTCCGAAATAGGCCATTAGAATAGTAATAAGGTGAGTACAGGACTCCGACATGTACCCATGTTGTTTCTCCGAATTAAGCCATTAGGAATTGTGTTTTTAGTATTCTAATAAATTAAGGAGTAAATGTTTGTAATACTTATCATTAATCTCATATTACTTATTCCTTGTTAGAGGTTTATTCCCGAAATGTGTGAAAATTGCATTTAAGTTGATTCCTAATTGAACTTCTATTTTCATGATGATTAGTCGAGAGAGTTGATTAACTTTATAATATTTTTGATTTGAGAAATAATGATGTTTCAAATGAAAAGAACTAAAACTTTTGGTAACTCTTTTCGAGAATGGTAATGCTCGGTAATGTGAAATCTTGTGTAGTAAATGAATGTGTGCTTCTTTGTAAAATGAAATTTCAATTTTGGATTGATTTACTCATATTCTTCACATATCACGTAGTGTTGGACATTTCTTGAGAGATATCGCTTAATTGTTCTAAGTATATCCATGCTTCATCAAGTGTCACATCAACTTTGGAGGTGTTTAAATATTTGAATGTTAGTAGGTTTCATTTAATGTTAATTTTTGTTTTGCTTGGGACTAGCAAAACACTAAGTTTGGGGGTGTGATAACTCTAGTAAACTAGAGTTATCTTCCTCTAAATTAGAGCATTTTGATAGTTTAAATTCTGAAATTGGATAAGTAATTAAGGATTTTAGTTAATTTCTTTCACATGTATTGTATTTTCATTTTTGAATTAATTATGATAAGTTTTGTTAAATTTTTAGTTTAATTAAGTGCTTAATAGTGTTAATATTATGCAAGTTAAAAATTAAAGGTTAAAAGCTAGAAGAAACAAAGCTCAAGGGACCAAATTGCAAAATGGAGGAAATGAAGGGTGTTGGAAGGAGAGTCGGGATCGCGGTCTCGACTGATCTAGATCGTGATCTCGACTTGGGAATTGGTTTTACTGTTTTAGAGTTCAGAGCATCACGGTCTCAAATGTTCCAGGCCGCGATCTCAACTCACTGAATGCGAAGTTGTAAGGGCAATTTTGTAAACTTCCAGCCCAAAAAAACCCTAATTTTGCCTTGTGTAATGCTACACTAGTTAAGCTAAGTAGGGAGTTTTGAGGAGATAGTTTGACAGTAAATAGTTTTAGTTAGTTTTAGATAGATTAGGATAGATTGAACTACAAGTTACTTTTTCTAATAGAAATTTCTTCTTACTTTCATCTTAGATCTTCTTTAAATTTCTTGTCAAGTTCAAATTTTTATTAGATAATTGTAGTGGGTTAATCGCAAGTTTCACGTAGATATAATTTTTATTTGCTTTTTTGTCGAATTTAGTAAGAATTTCTTTACTTTCAAATTAGGGTTTTTAGGAAAATTAGGATTCTTGTTAATTTCTTGCTTTCTATTTAAGAATTTCAATTTTTAGCTTTAATTTCTAGTTAATTCTTAGTGGGCTTTCTTAATTTCAATTGAAAATCTCAAAAATATTTAGATTTCTAGTTTAACTTTCTCTAATTTATAGTTTAGAAATGAATGCTTTTAATATTCAAAGTTTCTCTTTTGTAGTCTTTTTAGTTGAGTGATTTACTTGTTTTAAATTTTAGTCTTAATTTGATTAAATTAGTTTAGAATTAAAATTATAGTTTTCATTAGAATAGTTCTATCATCTACCAATTGATTTTGCTTAACTACACAAGCACACTTAAACCTTGGTAATTGCAATCGACAATCCTTGTGGGAACGATCCCTACTTCCCTTTGCTACTAGTTGACAACCGTATACTTGCGGGATGCCATCTACTTAGTAGTAGGATTTAGGTGTTTCACTGAATTATAACTAGATGTGTTAAAAAGGCATCAGTGGTGCCACTGGGTCCTCACGATCGTCCTCATCAGGAATGGAATAATCATTATCGTCATCACTTTCAAAAAATGATTCTAGAGTATACTGAGACTGGATATTGGCGAGCTGGACTTGAGCGCCTTGTTTGAAACAGTCATACCCAAGTTAAGCGCCTCTTGAAGAAATGTTTGATGAGTTTCAAGGCGTTTTAATTTGCGATTGGTGTGACGTTGAAAGGAGCTCATTTGGTCACTCAGAGAAGTAATAAGGTTGCAAATATGAGAAAGGGAAGGTTCTTAAGAGGAGGTGTAGGGATCATGGGATGGTGGGGGTGTTTGAGGAGGAAGGGAATGAGGAAGTTCAAATCTAGAGGTGGATGCCTGAGATTTGAATTTTTCAATTTCAAAAGCTGCATTGGTGAACCATTGGTCGTTAAAAAAATGCAAACCCTTACGTTCAATATATGCTTTATTAAAATAAGGGGGGATATTGCTTCTTTCCGGTAAAAGGAACGTCAAAATGATCGAAAATTTTTGTTAGAAATTTTCCAGACGGGATGTTACGGCGAGTGTCAGTTAAAAACAATTCCCACAAGGAGCAGAAGAGATAACCAAAATCCATGGAATGCCTTTAAAAACACAGTAAAACAGATAGAGGCTGCATTTTACTAGGCTCAGTACGATGCCCATCAGTTGGTAACAATAAATTAGTGACTAAAGTGTAGAGAATGTTAAGTTCAGGAGTGAGCCAAGTAGTTTTGGCTTCCAAGGCCTGTTTAAATTGGACATTGAAAATTACTCGGACCTTGTCGATGTCAAACAAGTATCTAAAGTAGGCCACTTATCCAGAGAGAAAAAGTAAGAAAAATTATTAGGTGAGGTGACTTCACATTCAAAAACAGTATTTATGAGGTTGGATGAAATCTCAAGATTTTTGTTATTCACACGAGATATCAATGTGCAAATAGTGGGACCTTTCCTAAGATTAGCAGTAAATTGGAGTACCATGTCATGATAAACTGGCAAATCTATGTGTATCAAATGACCCCAATTTTGATTTGCAAAGCAAGTTTTCACAATAGGCAAATTAAATTCATCAAAAAGACTTTGAGAAATAGGTCTTTGAACAATGATGGACTTGCTAAGAAGTGAAGTGTACCGTGTCAGATGCCTTGGCATCAATAAATTTGGGTAGAGAAGGATTAGTAGTGGATTGAGGATTTGTGGATGATTTTCCCTGCACCGGAGCCTTCCCTTTTGATTTTCGTCCATGGGTAGCTGTTGAAGAACCTCCGCAAGATCGAACCATTGTGATTTTGAAGAAAATGAAGTAGGGGGAAAATGGGATTTGGGTAGATTTGGGGAAAATTGTAAAAAGAGAGATGGTAGGAAGGTGAAATGGGGTTTGATAAGGAGAAAAGAGTTCTTGTAAATGAAGATTTCCTAATCAATTAGGGAGGAGAGGAAGTAGATTGCGAGAATTTGGAGAGGGAACAAATTTTGCCAGATCTTAGGGTTCGGAGGGTGTAAGATGTCCGATAGGAAGAAAATGAAGAGTTTTAAACGTGAAAAGTAATCGTTAAGACGTCCGAACAATTGGTATACGTCTGATAATGCATCCGAACGCTGATGAACGGATGTCCGATGCTCTGTGCTTTGCGTCCGAGAAGGTTTCGGAGGATGATAAGCATCCATTGGGAATTGCAGAGAGTTAAGAAGAAGGAAGTGAGAGTACGGACGAGACAGAGATGAGGGTTTTTGACGTATAAGAGCATCTGACAGAGTATGTGATTCGGACGATCTTGTGTGTCCGAACACAGAATTTATACAGATGTGAAATTAGTGATGCCCAATCGAGTTCTGAGACATATAAAGCGATCCAAAGCCAAAGGTTTAGTAAAAATATCAGCAAGTTGATCTTTTGTACACACATATTCAACACGAATTTCCTTCTTGCAAACAAGATCTCTAATGAAATGGTGCTTGACATCGATGTGTTTGGTTCTAGAATGCATGACTGGATTTTTTGTGAGATTAATTGCACTAGTGTTGTCACATCTAATAGGCACACAATCAAATATTACACTGAAGTATTTTAATGTATGTTTCATCCACAAAAGTTGAGCACAACAGTTTACTGCAGCCATGTATTTAGCTTCTGCCGTAGAAAGTGAACGATAAATTTTGCTTTTTGCTAAACCAAGACACTAGACAGTTACCGAAAAAATGACACATACCACTAGTACTTTTTCTATCAATTTTATAACCAGTAAAGTAAGAATCAGAATAACTAATTAAATCAAAAGTGGAGGATTTTGAATACCAAAGACCAAAATTCATTGTACCTTTTAGGAATCTGAAAATTATTTTTACAACAATTAAGTGTGACTCTTTAGGACAAAATTGAAATCTAGCACATAGACAAAAACAAACATAATATCCGGTCTGCTAGCTGTTAAGTAAAGTAGGCTTCCGATCACACCTCTATATTATTTTTCATCAACACTATTACCTTCTTCATCTTTGTCAAGTTTAGTTGAGGTGTATATTGGTGTCCCGACCTGTTTGCAATCTTCCGTTCCAAATCGCTTCAGTAGGTCCTTTGTGTATTTGATTTGTGTGATGAATGTTCCTTCCTTTGTTTCGTAAACTTGGAGTCCGAGAAAAAAATATAATTCTCCCATCACGATACTCATTTCAAATTCTTTTTGCATCAAGTACGAGAATTCCTTGCCCAAACTTTCATTAGTTGCTCCAAAGATAATATCATCAACAAAAATTTGAACAATTAGCAAACCATTAAAATCAATTTTGATGAAGAGAGTGGTATCAACAACACATATTTTGAAACCATTTTCAATCAAAAAACCACTTAGCCTTTCATACCAAGCTCCAGGAGCTTGTTTCAAACCATACAAAGCTTTAGAAAGTTTGAAAACATGATTGGGAAAATTTTTGTTTTCAAAACCAGGAAGTTGTTCAACGAAACTCCTTGATCAATAAAACCATTTAAAAATGCGCTTTTAACATCCATTTGGAATAATTTGAATTTGTTAAAACATGCATATGCAGGAAACATGCGAATAGATTCTAAACGAGCAACAGGTGCAAAGGTTTCATCAAAATCAATACATTCTTCTTGAGCATAACCTTTTGCAACAAGTCTAGCTTTGTTCCTAATAATTTCACCTATTATCATTTAATTTATTTCTAAAAAGCTTTTTTGTTCCAATTACGGGTTGAGTTGATGGTCTTTCAACTAAAGTCCATGCATTGTTTTTCTCAAATTGGCTAAGTTCATCTTGCATAGCAAAGACCCAAGATTCATCATTTAATGCATCATCCACATATTTAGGTTCAATATGAGAAAGTAATGCACAATTACTGTTCAAAGGTTTATGAGATCGAGTTTTTACCCCATCGGACGATCACCCATGATCAAATTTTGAGGGTGACTAGAAACAAATTTTCATGCTTTATTAATTCATTTGCATCCAAGGCGTTGTATAGCACATTCATAGCTTTCTCGTTTAAGGTCAAGTTTGCCTTGTCTTGTAGAGTGAGCTCATCCCTTGTCTTTTCTCTTCTTCTATTTGTATGATCATCAATGATGGTAGCTTCAAGAGGACCTTCATTTACAACAAACCACAAGTCAATATCAATAGATTGCAAAAATATTTTCATTCTATCTTTCCAACTAATAAACTTTACCCCATTAAACATAGGGAGTCTTGTTATAGATTGACCCTAAAAAAATAATGCATTATTAGTTGCCATGATCTTTTCTCAAAAGTTAGTTAAGCTCAATATAAGAGACCAAGCTCTGATACCAATTATTGGCCCCAATGTAACCTAAGAATGGGGGTGAATTAGATTTCTTAAAAAATTCTTTGCAAAGTATGCACTATTAAAACTTTATGCACTAACAAGTAAATTGATAGAGATAAAAGCAATTAAGTTATGAAGTATTAAAAGGATAAAGAAAGAGATTAAACAAGTAACACTTTCAAGCTACCAAGCTTGAAGTAATAATTCACTAGAATGCTTTACAACTTTGGTGAGCCAATAATCTTCTAATGTACACAAAGTAGGACAATCCTTGCTCACACTAATTCTTTTTAGTTGAGCCAAGAATTTTATTCTTAACCTCACTTTTGTACAAGATTATCACTCCACTTAATAATTTTGAAAAGCACTCTATAAGCACACACTAATACAATATTGCTCAATAGACAATTTGCACTCAAATTGCTTTGTTTCTTGCTTGTATTCAATGTGTAAAGTCTCTTCTTCAATATCAATAGAGTTATATCTATAGGTGCAATAAATTGGGTTGTAACAATCTTCTAACGGTTAAATAATAAATGCTCAAAAACTAGCCATTACAAGTTTCGGATGTCCGATATTTTGTTGTGCGTCTGACCCAGCGTCCGATCTTAAATAAGTAAATAGTGGATGCCGTTCGGACGGCCGAGTTTGCGTCCGTTCCCTCGTCTGAACAAGTGTATATGAAGGTTTCATACTTCGGATGGTGTATCTCGTCCGAATGGTTTAATGCTTTATTAGAGAATTTTTCCTTTCGGACAGACTTCTTCGTCAGGTATAAATTTCTTTCAGAAGGTTGGATGCGTCCGTTGAGATTGTGAGATGTATTTATTTAATTCAATGAATGTGTCTATTTAAATAAATACATCTCACAATCTTTCATCGTGTAAAGTTGTACACTTTATTTATATGAAAATTAAACATAATATCAAGTGGACAGTAATGAATTCATGAATAAAGCTAATAAAAGGAAATGGCAATTCCATATGGTTGGCAAAATGCCTTAGCTTGTGGCTTCAGTACCAGAGCCTCCGGGGTCGACTTTTGCTCTGATTGATTAGTATTTTTTAACCGTATCATTCACTAGATATTTTTAGGGTTGTTTAAACTATTTTATGATCATTTTAAGATATAATTAAACCCACTTTCGTGTATGTTTAGGTGTATACAAATTGATAGTCTAGGGAGCCTCTTTTAGGTACCAACGCGCTTGAATTTGATCAGATAATTGATTCATGTACCTATTTACTCTTTTGATAAATGATCTAGAGCTGTTATGTATCCTCAAAATATGTTATGATATGAAAGAGAAATAAACATGAACTATCTAGGTGTTTTGATTATTTATTCACTATATGATAAGTGTATGTGATCTATTTGTGTCACATATGGTGATATGATCGCATTCTGCATGCCTAGGTATTGGTGAACTTTCTTAATTTGCTAATAACAATGATAACATATTTCTCCTTATCTTTGTCTCTGACCCTTGTCTAAAGAACTACTAATAGTTAGATATAGATCCAATAGTCAAAATACTCTTCTAAATTAATAACATGTGTATTGTAATATATGATTGATTAGTATATTGTAACCTCTTCGATCAGGTAAAAAAGTATATGAACTACTTGTTGAGTAACATTTTGGTCACCCCACTATAACAATTTAGCCTACTCAATCCGGTAAAAAAAAGACAAAAATTTAGTCCCTTTCAATTTGGTCTGATATGTAATAAAACAAATCAATTTAATCTATCAACTTTCAAAATGTTAGTCAATGTAGGACTTTGGATAAGACAAATTAATGGTAAAAGCCACGTAAATATCATGCCGATACTAAAAAAACTAACATATTGAGATTAAAAAGTTTTATTTCTCATTACCCCAATATTTCTTTTATCTACTTTGCTTTTTTCTTATATCTCTAACATTGATTTTGTCCCATCTTCTTCTAGCAATAATCATAAATAGAATTAATGAAGCAAATTTCATCGTTTTCAAAGATTTTAACCTACAGTTATTTATGTTTAAAGACCAAGTGATATTCATGTAGCCTCCACCTCTAATTTATTTAACTTTTTCATCAAAAACTCTATATTGGCCAAGATTTTAAAATATGATAGATTAAATTAACTTGTTGAGATATATAAAGAATCAAATTGAAGCACACTCCAAAAATAAGGGATCAAAATGGTATTTTTAATATATATATATATATATGTATATTATACATGAACTACTTGTTGAGCAACATTTTGCTCACCCTATTACATAACAACATTTTGAATCTGTTCCCAATTTATATTAGGCAAGTGATTTGAGTTTTGATTTTATTGTGAATTAGTGTCCTCAGGAAAAGTGAAGTGAGGGCACATTGGTCATTGCCTCTGGTAGTGTGAGGTTTGGAAGACGTACTAATATTGTGGATTCAAAGAAGAATTGACGGATAAAAAGAGAAATAATGACACCGAGGAATGGCAAATATATACATCACGAAAGAGGAGAAATAATGACTAATAGTAGCAATTATATACAGTATTGTGGGCGAAACCAGGATTTTTTGGTGGGCCAAAAATAATAAATAAAATTTTTAATTTTATAAACCACAAAAAAAATTTATGTCGTGAATAGTAAGAAGTAGCAAGAAAAAATATATATAATGACAAATAAAGAACCCACTAATGCCATAGAACTCACTAAAATAGGAACATTTTTATAAATATAAATTTACACACATAAACATACACATATATGTATATAACTCTGATTTACACTTCATACAGTGTAGATTCCATTAGTAAATGGAACATTAATGGATTAATAAAACATCAAATTTATAATCTTATTCATGAAATGGGTATATGACTATGCTTATAATATTAAACGTAACGATGATCATTAATGAGTCAAACTTCTTATAATTATATCCTGCTGGTTTTACCAGAACTCTTAAAGGACGGTGGGATAATTATCTCACTGATTTTAAACGATGTTGGATATAAAATACTATTAAAAATATCTCTATTCTAGTACTTCAAATTTCCAAATCTGTAGTAAGTAACAATTTCTAAATTATTGTCACACCTATTCAAATTGTACAAACCAAAGCACAAGATACTATTCCTATCATTTTCTATGAAATTACTAAATATCTCATAGGTGAATCCTAAGACTTTCAAACTTGTGGTTCTGAAATATTAGCCAATTTTAGAAACAAAATATAAATTATTGGAAGCTCATGTTTGTAATCAAAATATTTTTTAAAAAATTATTTTATTCTAGTAAAAAATATAGCACAATAATTTATTTTGAGAACTCCTTTTATTACTCAAATATATCCCTTTGTTGTAGATGACAAAGTATTAGAACACAAATTTTTTCTCAAACTATTCTTTTCCCTTTTATTCACTCTCTTACTTCTAAATATATAAGTTTATTAAAAATCTTATACTATTTCTCATCTTCAAAATATTAATAGGCAAAATAATATTAAATTGATAAAAGCAAGTTCCATATCTTGCCTCAATAAATAAATTTTATATTTAAAAGAAGAAATTCGTTCTGAAAGAATAAAACAACTTCGAAACCCAAAGATCAACAAAAATTTATGATTTTCAAAAATTTCTTGAAACACAAGTTTAATTGTTCTGATTTACCTAATACCTTTTCCAGTAAAGAACAACATGTAGCATTTCTTCCATATATTAAAGGATTTGATGAAAGAAATATTTCTACAAAGTCTCGTCTTATCCAAATGAATCATGATCTCATGGATTATTACAAAGAGGAAATAAGTACACTCTTTAAGAAGAAAAATATTAGGCTTCTTAATCCCTAGAGAGTTGTTGAACATTCTATGTCAATAATTAAGTTGAAATAGAAAGAGACGTTCTAAGACTTCTTTTTTATTAAAAAAAATAAAAAATTTGGAACCCACCTCTCTCCTTATTCCCACCGTGTAGTGACTCAAATTCATGATTAATAAATTATAAGAAAAGTGTCTCTAAGACTTATTCATCATGATAACTATAACCCCTTACGTAGAGCTTTAAAATTCCTTTCTAAATTTCCAAATGCAATCAAGAACAAGATTCAATTGTAAAGATTTTTAAGATGTCTTAATTATACTTTAAATTTTATTTCTCATTTTAGACAAATTTGTGAACCACTTTATCAAAGATTAAGAAGAAAATAAACCCATCTACAGTCTTCTGAACATATATCAATTGTACAAAAACTCAAAAAATTAGAAATAAATCTTCCATGTTTAGAAATACCTCAATCTCATACATTTATAATAGTAGAAAATGATACCTCACGTATAAGGTTGGGGTATTCTTAAGCAAATGCTTACACCAAGTGTTACACACACACACACACATATATATATAATTCTACAATTCATTTTAAGGAGTCATGCTTTTATACTTTAAATGTTTGTATAGTATAACACTGACTTTTATATGCTTTAAAAACTTGTATTGTACAAGCATTTAAAGCCAAAAGAATGATTCCCTAAAAGGAACTGTAAAATTTCTTTATATACACACACATATATAAATACTAGGTTTCAAAACCTCTCTCTTATAATAAATGCGCAAGAAAGCTCGTCGGTGGAAATTGTAAAGCACCAAATTTGATGACTTATTAAGGGAAAGATGACGTAAGGGCATTCTATTAGAGATGATGTTATCTGTTAAAGTTATGATAGCATTCACTTCAATACTTAATTGATATTCTAACCTCTTTATTCATCTTTAATGGCATAAAATGTAGTTAACTCCAACCTAAAATAGTTTTTATTTTTCTTTTAGATTCGTGGGTTCTAATTTCTAATAGCGACATCACCAATAAGTTAATCAATTATAGACAAAGACTGTTTCCATAATATTAAACTTTTTTGAAATATAGCTATATTCTCTTTATCATTTGTAAAGGATAAAATCACCATCAAATATCAAACTATCATTTAATAGATGAAGGGTGTCAAAGTTCTTTTATAATGAAAATATTTACAGGATATTAAATAATATATAGTAATAATTACAAAAATGATTGAATAAAATTTCAAAAAACAAGAAAAATAAACCCAAATATAAAGAACAAATATATCAAACAAAAATTATGTTTCCTGTATAAGAAAACCAATAAATTAAACTAATATGTTCTGTATAATATGGATAGGTATCACGTAGTATATTAAGATCATAATCAAAAGGCGAAAACAAAAATTTATTCTTTTATCTTACTCCGAAATGTAAAGAATATTAATGAAAAAACCCTCTATATTACTCTAAATGCACACAACTTGAATGAAAAATATTTAATTCTAAAGACATAAAAAATAATATGTAATTTCTATAATTTCTATTCTAATTAATTTTTTAACGTATTGTGTAAATTAATTATGTATCCAAATAGAGGATATATTGGTATTTTTCATGTTTCTTAACCTTATGATAATATTCAGATATTTAGAACTCTTTCATTCATCCTAAATAGTATCGAATGTGATTAATTCCCAAATTATATTTTGATATAATATTTTAGTATGAAATTAAATTTGTATTTATTAAATATATAAACAAAATGAAGGCTAATAATAGTGTATGATTTATTTTTTTATTTTTTGTACTTTTTCAATTAATTCCTTTTATTATATACCAAGATATGTAATCTACGTCTTTATTATTTTGTTAAATAGTGAAAAATTACATTGTAATTTTTAAAATGACATGTAAAATTAATCTATATTTGAAATTATTTTAGAGTATTTAATAGTATGACTATATTTGAATAATATATGTTGTCTTTTAGAGTATTTATCCGCTTATTTTTTTCTATATTGTCATTCTTACAATTTAAACATAGTATTTTTGTAGATCTTGTAATAATTATTCTAAACTATTTTGAGCATGAATCATATAATTGATGTAACGTTTTTTACTTTATTGATAGCTAGCTAGTCCAAATAGAGTGGCAATATTTTTTTATTGTTATAGCATATACCATAACAACCGGTATTGTAGTTTTCGAATTTGACATTTAAACTCATATATACCTATAACTATTTAGAGTACTGTTACAATCATTATTTCAGAATATTTTGGGTATATACATTATATCATGGGTTGAATTTATTTTCTAACTCATCAGTAGTTCATCGAAACTAATATTATATAAAATGATGTTATTAAAAATAAAGATTTAGTGATAGAAATACTATTAAAGAGGTTTAAAATTAACAAATACTTTTATAACGATTAAAAATTATGAGTTTTTTATTTTGTTCTTGAGCTTTACTTTCGTTGCTTGGTTAATTTTCTTTTCTCCATGTAGGACAGAAAAAATAAATCTAAATTAATCATAACACAGACTTAAAATAAATAAGAAAATAGTGTTATATATTCAACTATTTTTTCACTTTATATAAATTTAATTATTTATTTATATGATTATTAATTTTGTGATTTTTAAGTTAGAACATACTAAAAAATTCTATACTCATTAATTTAGTCATTACAATTTAATTAGATTCATTTTTTATTTTTTGAAATTTTAATTATAGTAAATATTTTTATACAAATAAAAGTCTTCCATGTTATTATGTATTTATATCAAAATAAATAGTTGTATCCTAAGCAATAGGTAGAATAGATTATGAGTAATTTAATTAATTATGTTTTGTTATTGGGAATTAAGAATTATATGATTCATTTTTTTATTTTTGAAATTTTAATTATAATAAATATTTTTATACAAATAAAACTCTTCCATCTTATTATATATTTATGCCAAAATAGGTGGTTGTAAAAATAGATAGAATAAATAATGAGTAATTTCATTATGTTTTCCTGTTGGGAATTAAAAATTACATTTCATTAAGGGCGAGTGTTTTAAACATTAAGAAAAAAGTAGAGAAACACTTAAATATGTTTTCCTATTAGATATTGGAAATTATATTTCATTAAGAGTGAGTATTTTAGACATTACAACTAAAAAGGAAGAAACACTTATATAGGTTTTCTATTGTTAATTGGTAATTGTATTTCATTAAAAGCGGGTATTTTTGTCATCACAAAAAGGGGAGAAACACATTAAGGAAAGAAACAGTTTGAGAGGAGAAACAAAAATTGGAAGAAACAACTCGCATATATATATATATATATATATATATATATATATATATATATATATTACTTCTATTATTTGTTTGTTGTATTGACAATTGGTGTCAAATTACTCATAGGCCACACACACTTGTACATATAATTGCCACTGTTCCTATTCGTCAATGGGGCAAGGGTAGTTTAAAAATAGGAATAAATGTTGTTGAATTGAGAAATATGTGAAACAATTATTTGAAAAGGACAACAAAGAATAGGAACAAAAATTAATCAAAAAAGGTTCTCCATATTAGATGTGAGCTTCACGAAATCAACATGTGTATGCAAAAAGGCATATTTCTCAAGGACTGCCAGCCTCGAGCATCAATTTATTGTCACAGCTCATAACCCGCAGCCCATTCTCAGTAGCAATCACAGCTGTGCACCTGAAAATTGCAAAAGGTTTCAATACCCATGGACATATATACTAAAGAATATCATATAATACAGAACAAAGTAAGAGTATAAGGATCACAGCGTGACTGTTTCGTAGGTATATTTAGGTGTCAATGAATCAGCAGTCAGCAACACAAGAGCCAGTTACAAGTGCAAGCCTGCAAGACACTTTACAAAATAGATTCAAGCTCAAGACCCCAATTTTTTCCCAGTAACAAAGAAAAGAATTTGCCAATAAAATATTCGTAGTCCCCTGCTTACATGTCCAGATGGCATTTCTTCTCTAAATCTATTCAGCTTCATACAAGAAATGGAATAAACATGTGTTGATATCCACATCATTTTGAATTTATTATACTGGCAATTGCCTCCTAACCATATTAGCAGTCCTGTGTAAATAGATCCTGTTCCATAATATCTTTCTTCCTTAGTCTGTCTTCTTCCCCTAGTCACTCTCTGAGTAGACTTGTTATGAACTTCTCTATTCCACTTGTATTCAAACAAGTTGAAAGAAAAGCTTGTTGATCCAACAACTAGCATTTATATAGAGAAGTCTCTTTCTCAGGAAAAGAAACTTTTAAGATTAACAGAATATTGACCATGAGTACTCAGCCTATAGGCAATAATCTGTTTAACAAGTCTGCAAGGGATGGGACAAAGCCGAAGCTGACTCAAGCTCTCAGTGTTACGGGTTTCAGGAATTAGATGGTTTGATTAATTGAAGCTTCCACCTGATGACAATCAAATGCATCTCTAACAATTCGGTAGATAATCTCTCGACATTATAAAACCACCAGTCAACTTTTGTAAGAGATAGCATGAAGACTGTCGTCCCTGGGATCTTGATATGAACCCGACCCAAAGCTGCTCCCTTACTCTGTGCAATTGAGATTGCATCACTAAAGGCAGTAAGAACAATAGATGCTAAAGGAAGAAATCAACATATGGTGAGAGAAGAATGTGGTTCCTGGGGCTCCTCATCTTATAGAACTTCCTAAACACCGTTTTGACTGAACCAACACCCTCTATCCATGTCCCCTCAGCCTTCGACTGCCCTTGAAGTTTCAGTGCAGACGTGCAGTTCTTTCTCCTCCTCACAATAGTCCATATGCATGGAAGTAAGGTGTATTATGTTACCTGAATTGAATCCATCTATAAACTGAACACTAAGAGCCTAATAAAGTGCCTTGTAGTCCTGCTCTCATGTCTCAAGGACTTTCCTATAGACTGATTGCTCTTTAGTGCTTCCATTTTTCTTTACAATTGCACTCAAATTTGTCTTCTCTTGTTGACTGAGCTAGCAGTGGGGAGAAATGGCACAAATAATTTTCTGATTTAGGAAATAAGAAGCATTATCTAACAAATGTTCATAACCTCTTGGCAAAAGGTTTTCGTATCAAAGTTTCTTACCACAAAGGACTGGCAGCCTCTAATGTCCCACAATGAAAATTATGTCCTTTGGCCATCACTGAAGCCCAATCCAGAATATGTTTTTTATCGAACTCTACTATAACATAAATCATCACTCCAAAAGGAGGAGCACCTCTCACAACAGTCACATCTTATATCTAAAGGGGACTGAACTTAGCAATTCAAATCGTAAGAGTGCACAAATTAACAGCAGAGCCAGGTGGTGGGATGACTAAGTAGACTACTTGTCCAAAGAAAAATATGAGATCAAAAAGGAAAGTCAGATAAAGATGAACTATGCAGTGTCCTCCACAGGTTCCTATAATACTGTGGAGATGAAGATGAGATATGTTTGAAACAAAAAATGGGACCTTCCAAACACAAACATACAGAACATATTAGAGCAATGTAACAAAGGAAGTTAAAAGTTATTTCATTTTAACAGGATAATCATGACATCCTAGAAGGTGTAGTCCAAATGAATTTTTTGCATTAATTTTATAGTTACAATATATTTACTGGATAATGGGCATGTATTATGTATATAAGCACAAACAAAGTGATTTATTAACCAACAGGAGATCCCTAGATTGGTAAGCGAGAGTATAAGGAGAACCTACCTCCACACACTTGTTGCCTGCATTTAAACTATGGGGCTAGAGAGATTCACACTCCAGCTCCATTAGTTGGAGCTAAAGAGGAATTGAGATTACTTAAAGAGGTTTCCTAGTTTCTGATACACTTAGGCATGAAAACCAAATGTTGATGCATTAATCAAAATGGAAAAAGACACAAATGAATTTAGAATAAAATCAAAAATAAACTCACGGTCTCCTGCATATGACTCCATGCTCCACAACACCATCAACTTGATCAAGACTATTGGCTATCTCAGCTGCGAAAGAATTGAGAATTTTATAACCAAGAATAATGAAGCTATGACCAAGTGAAAGTTAAAGATAATCTCATGGTGTAGATGATACCAAGGCTTATGATTGGAGATGTAAATATAACATCTAGCACATTATACCCTTCTTTTGTCACCATTGGGAAGTCACCTCCAAGTCATAGGATCAGCATGCCCTATAGATGGTCTTCTCCACACCTTCATGAAATTAAAAAGGAATTAAAGCTGAATTTTTTATAAAGTTTTTAAAAAAGCAAAGATGAAACACATATAAGAGACATATTACTGACAGGTGTGAGATGGAGGAAAAAATAAAAGAAAAAAGAAAAAGGATAAGAGCCAAATATCCCTATATCAGTATAACAGAAATGAAAGGAAAACCTCAGCTTTATAAAATAAGACTATAAAAAGGTTAGTAGATCTACTACTCAAATTGTCAATGGTAGCCTGTGCACTTAAGCTCCATAAAGTAACTAATTCAATTCTCAAGTTGAAAGGTCCCACAGGTCTGAGAAAAAAGAAACTCAGAGAAATTGACAACAGCTTTCCTGAGCAAATGAGCCAAGAATTTTGTGATGTATTTAAGCATCCTAAATTAGGATGTAAAGCACTTCTTTGCTGGATCTTTAACTCATATGTCACAATTGAATGAGGTGATTTAAACATTTTCATAGAGACACTAAGAAGCTCAAAAAGGAGGATGTGAGACAATTGCCCTAGCTTGTTTGAAACTTTCATAAGCAACTACTTAAGGGTCAGAGAAGTGGACCACATCAAGACAAAGAAATCAAATGCGTTTCGAAGCACTTGAACAATAAAAGAGAAAAGGGAAAAGAAGTTATTCGTATAAATATTTTATATGTTACTCTGCTCTTAATAGTTTAGGCTTTTAGGTAAACTGTTGATTTGATCACACACTATTTTTCAGTTTTGTAGAAAATATGACTTAAAGGAGGAAACTTGTCAAGCGCTTTCAGTTTGTTGCTGGAGACAATTTAAGACAAACTTGAGTTTATCCTAAACCTCAAAATTCCAAATCCACTAATATATAATGGCTCAGATATTGTGAGTTTCTTTATATGTATATACATGTGTCTTTATTTATAAAAGGGCGTGTGTGTAATGTGTATTGGGCGTGGATATATCTGCAGTGACCCCAAACTTGCATGAACTACACTACAAGCTCCAATCTGATCAAACTACGGAATTCGACTACACAAGTATACCAGAATGGATTTAAAATGCGTGCTATTTTTTGGATTTTATCACAGTTGCGTACCATAATGGATTTAAAATGCACGCTATTTTTTGGATTTTATGACAGTGAACTGTGACTTTTCATACAACACAATACTAATATACTCTGTTTTATATGTTCTCATCTCTTGGTTACAAAAAGTCCAAGAGTCCTAGCATGTGACTTTTGCAGATTCTTATTCTCCAGTATGGTGGACCACCATCAGCAGTTGGTTGACTTTAAAATTCAAGTAAACAACTTATCAAGGAATTCAACTCACCAGAGTAACCAGTTTTAGAGTGCAGTTATTTTGATGAATCAGATAAGCAAGGCAAGCTTAAACTATTAATAATTTTTTATGGAAAAATATAGAAGATTTCCCTATTCACATGGAAAGTTTGAAGCATTAACTTCCTCTTGCTCTCTTCTTCATCTAATAGAGTCTCTATCTCTAGAATCAAGATGGGCTTGCTGAACGTCTGAAGAATCAGACGTCCATCTTTTTCTTGATGTTACAAGTGCTTGGAATTCCTGAGCCAGAGTTCTATAAGTTGCTGATGATAAATAGCCATGGCTTTGCTTATGATTCTACAGTTGAAGGCTGCATTCAACCAAGGTTATCCAGATATTTTGACAATTCATTATATATTTAATAGTAAATTCAAATTTCAAATTTTGGAGGGCAAGAAAGCACAGCAAAGCACTAACACCACTATCAAGATACTATGCTTAAACTGTGCAAATCCCCAATAAAAGAGTTTCAATTGGGACGGAGGTAGATGGATGCTCTAGCATCACTGAAACAATCAGGAAGTGGAGGTTTTTTTATTCCTATTTAGAAGTCACTGAGACTGGATTTGGCCAAAGCTATGGTACAGTAGAACATTAAGTAAAACTTTAGATGCCTTTGGAGATGTTACTTGGGCCAGTATGGCCATGACAACATTGTTACCGAGAATGTACTTGATGTTTATGTAAAAGAAATTCTTCAACGCCCACTCAAAGGGAAGGAAACTTTAAAGGAATCAACAACGAAGAAAATAGTATTTCTGATTGGATGGATTCACAGAATAAGGAGTACATCTGTTATTTCCAACTGTCCAGAAGGCAGAAGACTTTGCTTGTCCAGATGTATTAGTTCTTTTGATTGTGGTTTTCATCAAGCCTTTCTAACTATTCCCACATGGTCAGTATGAGTTAATTTCTCAGAACAGACTTTGTATTTTGAGGAGGTATGATCCAATTTTGCCTCCACTAAATGCAGTTTCTAAATTCTCAATAAACTAAACAAGTAATTTCATGCTAAACAGACAACATCTCATAGTAGAGCTTCCAACCAAAATAAAGCCAAAGGTAATAACTTGCTGGTTTTTGTTTAGGAATTGCTGTTACTCATCCCTTTTCAATCGGAGAAGATTCAGGTCTGTTTTAGCTTAATTGCCCATCAATTTTCTTTTAGGCCAGACTAGGTTAAGGTAAACTACCTCGGTCCTGCTGTCATCTCCAAATTACAACTCCGAAATAGAAAATGGGGAGCCCACACCAATTTCCGTTGTTAAGTAAAATGCTTAACCGCTTGGAAAGAATCAAAGTCCCTACATAGTTGAGCTTCTTCATTCTTATGGCTACCTTTTTGATTATCGATTTGATCAACCACACAGGTAAGGATTTTAGTCATTATAAATTGGTCAATATATATTACACGAATAAATTTTCTATATCTTGGATATACCAACTTACAAATGATTGAACAAGAATTGAATCAAGATCTCTAAACATATTTGGTCATTGCTTTTTCTTTTCTCTAATTAGGTTCTTTTTCCCAATAGGTCTTTAAATCTCATATCAGCCACTACATGCAAGTCCTATTCCTTGACTGTCTAATGTAAGTGTGTGCAGACATGCAAATGGAACAATTAAAACAGAAACATGTATTTATATGCTGTAACCAAAGAAGCACTACTAGTTTGGCGAATCTCATATAAACATACAGACAGATGAAAATACTATCTCTACAGTTCAAGTAAAGTGTCTGTAACACTAATTCATTTCGATCATTACTCTGTTTCAAAACTCTAGGCTGTGGATTGTTTCTAAGATTTTCTTGAACTTCTTATTGTTAACAACCGGTAACAAGCTTCTTAGAATGAGTTGCAGATTCTAGGCTTCCTACCAGTCAGAAAGGAACAAAATGTACATCTACTTCCTACCACTAGTTTTACAGTAAAAGTAAACAAAATCTTGAATTAACAAATGAAATAACATTAGCCTTGAAAATATGCATATCAAAACTTAACTAAAACAAGCTTTTGCAGGGCAAGAGTATGCTAAATTGTACGCATTTTGTTCTTATGACGCACATAGTGATACCAGTGTCTCTTTTAGACATCTAGAGGTGGTAAGTCAAGCTAAATGGGGTAATTAATTTTTATAACTTGTTCTTCTTCTTCTCTTTTTCTTTCTTTTGGTGGGAGATGTGTATAAGAGACATCGTAGGGGTTGATGATTGAAACCCTACGAAATTAAGGTGACATACCCTACTGATAGAAAATGTGGAAATACCCAAAATTAACAAACAAAATATGCTGACAATATGGGGAAATTTCTTGTGTATCTTATGTGTACCTCAGCATCACCTAGGAACAGATCATCAATTTCTTCAGCTGTTTCCATCCAGTTAAGCTGAAAACATAGCTTTAGAATGTCAACTGCTGATCTTTCTGCTTCTAGACTTCTTAATCTCCGTAATGAAAATATTAATACAACATGTTTAAGCTTACCGGTTGAATCAAAACTGGGATTGACCCATCTAGGCCACTTTTATACCGATTTTCACCGACAATGAATACAAGCGTCTCAGCAGCTCCAAGAATAGTCTGCAAGGAAAGGTAACCAGTGCATCTGATACAAGAGATTAAGCTGTAGAAAGATCATAGGAAAGGAAAATCAAAATAACTAGGATAACTTGGAACTATAGTCAAAGATGGTATCCAACAGCAAGAAACTTTATGAACAATTTCCAGAACAAACTTTTGCAAAGGCACACAGTGATGTTTCTATTTCTTTTATCCTAGTCATTCCTTTTTAAATGAAACTAGTATAACTGTTTGTAAATAAAATGACAAATTCTACTGACCTTTTCATGAATGATCGACTCGTCACCCATCATTTTCCGACGCCCAATGACAACAGAGAGTGTGTCCTCCTCTATAACATCAGCATCGCTAAATGCTAAATGGATCTACAATAAGAAAGACAAAATCTTGTTATACATCATTATAACATCAGCATCGCTAAATGCTAAATGGATATACAATAAGAAAGACAAAATCTTGTTATACATCATTAAGAATTGCTATGCATTATATCATCTAGTTACACGTACAGAATTTAACACTAGTATACATATGTACTCATTATTGGTTCTTCATGTGTTTCCTTTGTCTACTCCACAGCAATCCTATTGATAGATTCTCATAAGCAATCAATTCTATATTAAGTAACAGATCTCAAGATTCATGAACCATTAGAAAACAGATGTAGAGGGAGCTCTTTTTGGTTGCTTGCAATCAATAGAAATGCAAAGAAAGGATGCCATGGACCCACAACTCCAACGATAGTACAACTACTTTATTGATCAAATGAAGCGTGTACATACTTCTAAGCTTCCTTCATAAGGCTCCAAGGGGATGCCTGCCGTGGCTGCCTCACTTGCGCTACCAACACATCTGCATCACAGAACTGCTGATTACTCCTAAGGGAAGAGTCAATCTGCGCAATGGAAAGGCTCCAACTTTTACAGTAAAGTACAGTGACATGAATGAAGTTATAAGTGTTAACTTACAAATTAAAGAAAGGAGCAAAATTTGTTAGAATGATATCTCAACTTTGTAAAGAACAGTAAAACGCTAAAGACCCCTGTATACATTTCCACTATAACTATATCTTATTTGCAGATAACTTCACATTGAGACTCTATCAGCTTAATTATTTGAACTAGAAACATTCTCCGGAAACAAATTTAATAAAATGTATAGAAGTTTTGTTATAATTGAAACCTTTTGATAACTCTCAATGAACTTTTGTAAAGAGAATAGGCGTTCAAGTAGTGGTGGAACCAAGTTTTAGCAACCAAATGGGGGAGGGGGCCAAACATTGTTTGTGCAAGAGTCATTTTCAGAATCATCAGATCAAAAGTTTGCTTTTTCCTTCTCTTTTTGTTCTTTAGTCACCCAAAAACAAAGCCTGATTGAAACCTAGTGAAACATTTGAACTTTCTATTTTGGATTCATTTGAAGCATGCTGGAAAAATAAAATATTCTTTCAGACATAGAGTTTCAAAACAAGCACTTTCACCCAATAATCTCCAAAAGAAAACAAAGACATCATCGTACATCGAACATAATCTAAACATATTGCAGATTGATAATAGCAATCAGGATATATTTCCTTTGTCCCTTCTCTAACACGACCCTCATAACATAAAATGAGCAAATTATGCATTAAAACTTGATTATTTATTCCATCAAACTTTGAACAATGAGTCCATTATTTTTTTTTTTTTTGAAAATTAATTAATCTCATCATAATTCAGTTTAATTTTTGTGGAGAGTGTCTAAACTATCTACTTGCATGTATTCTAGATGAAGTAAAACCATATACTTACACCAATTTTTGATAAATGGAAAAGTCATAATATCAAAATGATGGATCAGTGAACTAATTAGAAAATTTTCTCTTTTGACAATCATGAAAAAACTACAAAATTCATTAGTCAAAGAAAATAAGTATCATTAAAAGATCGAATGATACCTAGATATATCAATTAATTGAACACTGAGGACAGAAGTATTAAGAAAGGAGGAAAGAGTAAATTTTTCCTCACCCGAACCTTGACAAACTTTATCTGCCTAAAATTTTTCAAAACTAGCTATTGAGATGATTGTAAAGGGGTTGAAGAATTTGATTTACGTGGGTATGCCAATTATATCTTTTAGTGTACCAGCCTTAAGCTGCTGACCCAAATAGTGTATAGCCAATCCTGAAGCATGACCAGCTCCAAATCCAACTACCATACCACTTCTGACATAAGAATCCACCTGAAAAGTATACATAATTTGGTTTTAACTAGAAAAATCAAGTGCAATTGATAATATAAACCATCTATTCTCATAAAGGATGCCATTCTCCTTTCCCATTTCATATAATTCTTGTGCTATTAAGGGGAAAGGGGAAGGAGGAGAAAGTGTTTCCATGTTGCTTGAAGAACCAAAAAAAATGAACTCGTTACCATGCAAAGGGCATGCAACAACTTTTCTATCTTCTTCCTCTAGACAGTCAAAACTATGGCCAAAGTAAGCAGTGTAATTCGATATGTGGCCATCAACTAAAACAGAAACCATAAGGTCCAAAACTATAGCATAGGTACACATTGCAAGCTAGATCTTTCCTTCTGCCAACTAATAGATGGCTGCATCAATTACTCAGATTTGACTAATATCTACTCCTGATCAATTTAAATTGAGAGTCTGTAGGCAAAAATGCCCTTTCTCAAAAGTCATTTATACGAACATCAAGATCCAGTAAGCTCAATGATGCAGAACGATTTTAGAGGAAACTCTTCCACAATTAGCAGCTCAAGATCAGGGATTTAGGAACTCTTTTAGTTGCGTCACAAAAGCATATCGGTAACACAGAGCTGCAAAAGAGGAAATTAGGAAAGCAACTGACAAGGAATATAAACCACACAAAGGGAAGAAATATGAACATAGTAACTAAACTTTACTAAGGTTACCTCTCTGTCGTGTAATACAACAATAACAACCCAACCTTATTCCCACTAGCCGAGGCATTCTATGCCATTGCGCTTTATCATGAACCATTTCCTCATCAATTTCAGACGCAATGCCTTTCTTATAGTTTCCCCCCATGCCTTTTTCAGTCTTCCATACCACTTTTATATTGACTAACCTCTCTTGTCTCTAATTGTCCTCTTACCAAATGACCAAACCTGTACAGCTTAAGTATATTTCTCTTATCTTCTCTTCGATAGGGTGATGCAGGACAAGATTGAATTGATCTTGCCAACAATCGCAAGCGGAAGAATGAAGAGGTCAATTCTTTTTTCAATACTTTGTGAACAACATTTAAAAAATCACTAACAATAGCGAAATACTACAATAACGAATCGTCCATCATTTGTCAATTCCTTTTTTAATTATCCTAAAACAACCAAAAAAAACAAAATCAAAACAAAATAAAGGAAAACAAAAAAACCCACTCATATGAATCTCTCTCTTCTTCTTTTTTTTTTTCTTTTTCTTTTACAGTATCCATACTATATGAACCTTAAAATTATGAAACTACGCAAATTGGCACAAATTTTGACTCTTTAAAGCAAAATCTTGTCAATACTTGTGCAAGGACACGAGGGACTGTCAAAAACAAGATTAATTTGGGCTAATTATTTCAACTCTGATGCATTTAAAAAGTTTTTGGAAAAAAAAAAAGAACTGCAGAATAAAATCTTGACCAAAAGTTCATGGAGAACCCCTTATTAATTTAACAACATCCAAGAAAAATGGTCCTAATAAACAATATATTTTACATTTACATCACAAAGTAAATAACTGCAAGCAACATTTTCAAGTGATTACCGTGTGTTTGGCAGCTTGGAGGAGACCCGAATTGTCCGAAAGAGTTGAACGAGGGACAAAGCGCAGAGCATTGAATCTCTTGGTGAAGGCTGCTTTCGAGAGCAAACAAGGTTCCCATCTTGTCAATGCTGACGGAAATGGAAGAATTGCAGAGGATGCTGATGCCATCCGAAGGCTCTCACACATGCACACACTCTCGCAGCTTTTGTGATAGGAGGGTAATTGGTTTTGGTTCAAAGGATAAGTAGGCGCCCATTTGATTCGGGGGAAGAGACGTTTTTTTAATCCCCAAATTAAAAAAATATATATATTAATTACACTTTTTGCCCACTTTAGTTCCTGATTGATATATTTTGATTACTTAACCTCTTCCACTATCCATCAACTCAATATTTTGACTATTTGACCATTATTTTGTTTAATTCTTTTTCAGTTTAATAAACTTTACCCCATAAAATGTTAGCGCTACTCATCATCTTCGCCCATTTTATTAATTTTACAAAAAAAAAATATCATGTCACTCATCTCCCCAATTTCAACTCGGCAACCAATAAAGATAAAATTAGGAGTTCATTTTTTATGTTGCTTTTTGGGCTTTTTTCTTTCTCTCGACTTGGTACGATGCTTTTCCAAAATAATCTCTCGGTCACAGCCAAAGAGGATAGGTTTTCTTTATACTACTACGTCTGCTTTGACCTTCTTCTCCCATTGTCGAGACGGGCCTGCCTATTGTTTCGTCGGTCTGCCCTCCTTGTTGGATTAATTGAGTTAGGTGTGATGCTTTTCTAAAGCATCTTCCCTTTTTTGATATGGAGAGGCATGTGAGAAAAGTTAGTTGACCTTAGTCAAAAGGATTTGAAACATTGTATTCAACCTAACTTATTCTTTACTGACCTTTTTTTTTTTTTTTTGCAATCATTTTAGCCCTAAAAATTACTCTCTTTAGAGTTTTCTTTTTCTCTTGGCTAAAAAAATATTTATTTTTCTTAGAAATTTTATCCAAAATTTTGGTATATCACCATTGATAAACATCTTCAAACAAATCAGCAACCAAATTTTAGATCCTATTTCGAAATGTTTTTTTTTTTCAACCCAAAAATGATTACACTGTAATAAATTGTGAAGTTTCACCATTTAGTTCCTTACAAAATGACCTCATCCACATTATGAGGGTGAAGATGTAGCTCTATAATCCATATGATATGGTTTATTTGAGATAGATAAATATAGTGGTAAGTTTAGGGCTTATGGACATAAAAAATACTATGGGTGCGAAGGCAATGGTTTTTAGAGACTTTAGATTAGAGAGGAAATTGCATGCATGTAATGAGAAAATGAAGTTCTTGATAGATTTCTTAATCTATAAAAATGAATTTAATCTGTGCATAAATAATATCACAGAATATCCCAAATGCGGAATAAAATCGAGGAACGTACCTCCAGCCATTGATGTTGTTGGATCACTGTCAAATAAAGGAAATAGAAAAATAATTATCTGGGTACTTCTAAACCTAGACAATCTGATACGATGGTGTATTTTTCTGAATAGAATGTCAGGCCTAGGGACCCAAAATACTCTGTATACTTATAACGTTTTTCCCCATCAGAAATGTGTAAGCAAATAGAATAAGTAGTTATCACAAGTGTAATCATTATCACAATGTGATAATTATCACAAGATATTTATTAAGTCAAATTGATAAATATCAGAATTAAATATTGGATCATATATTTGGAATTTTAAAAATAAAATCACATGGGATAATTACAAAAATTCCAACATTTCTCCCACTTGATCCACATATTTCATTCGATATACAAACTATCAAATCTCATACGTAAGATCCAAAATACATGAATCATGGCGACAAGTCCTCTAAGAAACAAGTATTGTCTTCCATGTATTACTATGCATTATGTCTTCTTCAACACTAAACTTTTATGTGATAACATACCTTAATAAATAAGCCTTATGCTTATTATAGGTCCAACTTAAGTGTGTTTTCTCAAATAACTAAATTAGTATGCGCAACTGAATATGAAAAACACAATTGAATAAGAGTTTCAATGGAAATATCAAATGTACGTACATGTAAAATGAGGTCATATCATGGAACCAAGTCCCATTCTAACTATATGATCCCTAAAAAACTTTGGTGGCATGCCTTTAGTCAAGGGATCGACAATCAAGTACTTAGCCAAAACGAACTCTGCTTCCATAGTAGAGGTTGCAATCAAAGTTTGTTTAGCACTTCTCCAAGACACAGCTCCACCGGCTAGCATAAAGACATAACCAGATGTCGATTTTCGAGAATCAATGCAGCCAGCATAGTCTGAATCCGAGTAGCCAAACACCTCTAGTTTATCAGTTCTTATGTACATAAGCATGTAATCTTTTGTTCCCTGAAGGTACCTCATTACCTTCTTTGTAGCTCTCCAGTGGTCCATACCTGGATTACTCTGATATCTTCCCAACATTCCTACAACAAATGCAATGTCAGGCCTTGTGCAGACCTGAGCATACATTAGGCTTCCTACGGCAGAAGCATATGGAATGTTTTTCATTTGTTCTTATCAAAGTCTATTTTTCGGACATTGGTCCAAATTGAACCTGTCACCCTTCACAATTTTTGCCACATCAGGTGAACAATCTTTCATCTAAAACCTCTCTAAAACTTTGTTAATATAGGTTTCTTGAGACAAACCCAAAATCCTGCATCGAGTTCTATCTCTATGGATCTTTATGCCAATGACATAAGATGCCTCACCCATGTCTTTCATATCAAAGTTTCTAGAGAGAAATTGTTTCACCTCATGTAGCAATCCTTTATCGTTACTTGCAAGTAAGATGTCGTCTACATACAGAATAAGAAAACAAATCTTACTCCCACTGACCTTGGTATATACATTGATCCATGATGTCTCTTATACAATCTAAATGTGTATAATGATGACAGATTGATAGGTCAGAGCATGGCATCGAATGGTGGTCTATTTATATTTTTATTAGAATCCTTATTTTCTTTTTTTTTGAGTGAATCCTTTGGCAACAAGTCTAGCTTTATATCTTTCGATGTTGCCTAATGAGTCTTTCTTGGTTTTGAAAACCCATCTACATCCTATGGTTTTTGCACCAATAGGCAACTCGACAAGATCCTAGACTCCATTCGATGCCATCGATTCTATCTCCTCTTTCATGGCATTGTACCACAAGTTAGATTTATTACATTTTATGGCTTGTAAAAACGTTTCAGGATCATTTTCGGCTCCAATATTATACTCAAACTCTTGCAAATATACCATATAGTCATCAGGAATTGCTGTTTTCCTTACTCTAGTAGATCTTCTCAATGTTGTTCCAACATTATCCTGAGGAATATGTTGTTCAATTGGTTGTTCAACAAATTCAGGTATTGATTGAACAGGATCTACTGGATCATTATCAGCAGTTTGTGGAGTTTCAAGGACTGGTTGTTCAACACGTACTTGATCTCGGGGAGTGTCATGAATAACAATAGTCCGTCTAAACATAACTAGAAGTAGAAGATTGTGGAACAGAATATTCTGTCTCAGATCTAATAGCCAATGATCTATCACTCCCACTAATTAGGTCATTCTCAAGAAACTTTGCATTTCTTGACTCCACAATTCTTGTACTATTAGATGGACAGTAAAATCTATATCCCTTAGACTGTCCCAAGTACATCCATTTGAATTATTTAGATTGGAAAATGGTAAGACTTCTATTCTTGAACATATAGCATCTGTTATTCATGGGATAATACATATGCGTACATGTCGCAAACTCGGTTTCCAACCTTTAAATAATTCAAATGGTGTCCTTGGGACAGCCTTGGTTGGAACTCGGTTTAATATGTACACCTGTCTTGAGAGCTTCACTCCACAAAGATTCTGGAAGTTTTGAGCATGCTTCAATAAATATCTTGTGTTAATTATCACATTGTGATAATGATTACACTTGTGATAACTACTTATTCTTACGGCTTACGTTTTGTGATGAGCAACAATACCTGTGCTCAGTATACACATCTAGATGTGTATAAGGTGACAGTCTCGAACAAGTGTAGCTGCCATCTGGGACCACATCTAACAGATCTCAGAGACATATTCATTTATTTTTCACATTCAGACTCTACTTCTGCTTTAAACACCTTAAAAGCGTCTAAAGCTTCATTTTTGTTATGTCATTTTAGAGATACATGTCTCTTATACATCATCTATAAAGGTGAAGAGACACTTTTGACAATATGTGTCCAATTAATTTGCAAAACAATGCTACATTAAGTAATTTGCATGTTCAAAATAATGTTGGTATTAAAAGATGTGTTATGAATGAGAATTTTATGCAGGCCACACAAGTCTCAAAATCGATAAAGTCTAGAGTACTAAGTACTCCATCATCCACTAATCTCTTGATTCTCTGAATGGAGATGTGTCTCAATCTCCGGTGCCACAATATAGAATTGAATTCTCATTCATAACACATCTTTGGATACCAACATTATTTTGAACATACAGCAAATTACTCTAATGTAGCATTGTTTTGTATATTAATTTGAAAAAGACCATCAAACATAATACCATTCCCGATAAATCTGACTTATCAAACAGTGGGGCCAATATTATGCATATGTTTTGATTTGGGTTTACTGTTGACATGTTATTGAAAAAATCTAGAATTACAAATTTATTTGAAACATAAAATGTCCTTTCCAAATCTAAAACAAAGCCACTACGAGAACTAAACGCATGTCCCAATTGCTTTCACATGAGACCGCATCTTATTTCTGAATAGATGTCTACACATCTAGATGTGTATAAGAGACAGGTATGGGCCTTTCAAAATCTTCAGAGAATTCGTAATATGGATTGTAGAACCAGAATCAATCTACCATGTGTTATGATTAACATCTGTCATATTAGATTCATAACATACAAATGAGATTAGGTTACCTTTCTTCTCAAGCCAGTTATGAAATTTGGGGCAATCCTTCTTCATGTGCCCCTTTTTCTTACAGAAGAAGCACTTGGATTCCTTCTTAATATCTCCTTGAGGAGATATCTTTTCCTTTCTTTTCTTCTTGGCTTGACTGTACTTGTTCTTTCCTTGAGTTGCCAAATGCACACTCTCTCCAGTTTCCATAAGCAGCCTTCCTTCCTCTTGCACACACATGGTCATCAATTCATTGATGGACCATTTGTCCTTATGTGTGTTGTAAGAGATTTTGAAAGGCCCATACTGCTGTGGTAGAGAATTCAGAATATAGTGCACAAGAAAAGAATCAGACATTGTAACCTCAAAATTTTTTAGTTGAGCCGCTATGTCCCTCATGTGCATGATGTGTTCACGCACTCCTTTGATGTCTGGTGAGCTTCATGGTAGAGAATTTCATGATTAGGGTGCTTGCTAAAGCCTTATCTGAAGACTCAAACTGCTCATTAATGGCCTTCAATAGCTCTCGGACATTATTAGACTGATCGACAGAACCCCGAATGCCAGTTGAGAAGTTGGTTTTTATGAACATCACGCTGAGATGATTAGATCGCTCCCATGTTTCATAAAGCTCAACATCATTAGGTTGGCTATTCTCAGTAATCGGAGGTGGTTCGTCTTTCCTAATAGCATAATCAATGTCCATCCACCCCAAATGAAGGAGAATTCTCTCTTTCCACAACTTATAGTTGTCACCCTTGAGCTCGGGAATGTCACATTTCATATCATGAAAATTCATAGGTTGAAAAACTGCACAAATAATTACATACACGCTTATATCAAAATTTGAGGCAAATTAACATTTATTATGTTTTACCAATGCAAAACATAGTAATAATATGAATTACATGACATAGAAATTGCCTGTAGGCTAAATTCCTAATTCAAATAAATTCATATAAATTTATATAATCAAAATGACGAAATATTAAATCATGTTCCTTTCCTTAATTCCTGTGGGTAAATTAAGGAATATAATTTAATATTTCACCCCTTTAATCACACAATATAATATAATAAAAATTCCTGTGGGATAAAATTTATATTTCTATATTAGAAGTGCTATAATTAACAATTAATGTCTTATATTATAGGTGATCTCAAAATTACAGAATTACTGTACACACACATATATATATTTTAATTAAAGATGCTGCGGCTACTCTATAATTAAAATATATATATGCAGATCACAGACATTAATAATTACAGAAAAGTCACAAACATATGTATATATATTCAAATAACAAACTAGAAGTATCATATATATAAATAATACATTTTACAACTAAACAATTTGAGTAATTCAATTGGTCAGACTACCTAACCTTTAACCTGAAGGTCTCAGGTTCAAAACCTTCCAGCAACACCTCTGAATTTTTTTTTTTTTAAAAAGAATAAAACTCTAAGTAGTTTGTAACATGGTTGCATTCTACCTGTGTCATAACAGACAGCTAGATGGCTTGATGGACGAGCCCGTGACTTATATCCATCTGGTCATGAGTTCGAACCCCAGCAACCACCCTTTTATTTTAATAATGAGAACTACTTTATAGTTTACCCATTGTCTTATTCATAATTTTCATATACCACAGAGTGCTCCAGTGGTCACAACATGGGCCTGCAACCAGAAGGTCACAGGTTCGATTCTTCCCAAGGGAAAAATCAAAATTTTTTTTTATTTTTATTTTTTAAAGAAGTACTATATTAAAAAAAAAACAAATAACAAAGCACATAAACTGCAGGGTGGCCCATTGGCCAGAACATGGGCTATCTTGACCAAATGGTCAATTGTTCGAAACTTTCCCACAACAAATTAGTATGTTATATAAATATACATCTATATATATATATATATTTTTTATTTTTTACTTCTTCTTCTTCACCCGTTTGGGTCCAAACGGGTATGTGCGACCCGGTTGCGACCCGAATGCAACCCGCACATATTCCCATCCATTTGGACATCAAAAAATTGCAAAAGTATCATTAAAAATTGTAGAAAAGCATTTTCTTGTGATTTCTAACTTTAGTTTTCAATAAAAAACATCAAAATCATAAACCCATGTCCATGATCCATAATTTCATATATTAAAAATATATGGCCATAACACAGTAATAAATAACACAAATAGATGTTTTTAATCAAGGAAAAAATCATAGAATCAAATTCAAATAAATTATAATTCTAGATTTTTTTTTTAATAACATGTCAACAGTAAACCCAAATCAACATATACATATATGAAAATCAAGGCAGAGACATGAATGCTCTGATACCAAATGATAGATTTCTTAATCTATAAAAATGAATTTTATCTGTGCATAAATAAGATCACAGAATATACAAATGTAGAATGTGTCGTCTCTTATACAGCATCTAGATGTGTATAAGGATCAGTATCAATATACTTCTTCAGAAAAATACACCATCGTAAGATTGTCTCTTATAACATAGAGATGTGTATAAGAGACAGCTATTTTTCTTCTACAATTTCATAGTGAACACCCAAAATACATTGCTAGAAAGAACTGTTGGAATTTTTGTAATTATCCCGTAAGATTTTATAGTTATCACAAGTGTAATCATTATCACAAGGATGTGATAATTATCACAAGATATTTATTAAGTCAAATTGATAAATATCAGAATTAAATATTGGATCATATATTTGGAATTTTAAAAATAAAATCACATGGGATAATTACAAAAATTCCAACAGTTCTTTCTAGCAATGTACGTTGAGGTGTTCACTATGAAATTGTAGAACTTCAATAGAGGGATGATAATTTTAAGAAAATAAGGCATAAAATATATTACGGGTAGGGAGGCAGTGATTCTAAGAGACTCAAACCAGAAAGATAATTGCATGCATATTGTGAAGAAAATGCAACTCTTTCTAGAGAAGTTAACTTTTACATGGACATGTCTTTCTGTGAAATTTTGCAATTTTGGCTAGGAGATTATCATAGTTTGATGAAACAGAGATAAAGATGATAAAAGAAAATTATGCAAATAACTTCAATGACGATTTTAAACTTTTCTAAAAATTATACATATTAAATGGATAATGATGATGACGACGACTATGGTTACAATGTTAAGAACGATAATTCAAAGTGGTTTGGTGTTGAAAAATTAGAAAGAAGCTGAAAGAGGAAATGTAATGATAGCAATGAGGAAAACTCTGATCCAAATGCATCATCTAACTCTTATTCAGATTTTAAAAGAATTTATATGCCATGCAAATAAAAATATAGGAACAAACATCCTATATTCAATTCTAAAGAAGGACATGAAAAATCCATCCTTGCAACGTGGATTGATTTTTAATAGCTTTAAAAAGTTTAAACAAGACTGTTCGATTAGAATATTGAAATTAAGGTAGACAATTTAGATTTGTAAAGAATGATAACCTAAAGATAAGAGATAAGTGCAAGAAGGGATATAGTTGGTTTATATGTGCTCAGAAGGTAAGAAGGAAATTATGTGTGGAAGTTAGAAACTTAAAGCACAAACTATATTGCCGGTTTACAAATCATAACAGGAATATAAAATATGGTTGGTTTGGAAATAAGTACAGTGAATAATTTAGAAGCAACCCATGAGGATGGAACTTGACATTTTTAGGAAGCATGTCAAAAATTTTCAGACAATTTGTTACTTTATCCTTTTTTTTTTCAATTCCATTAATTTTTATTTTATTCTTTTTCAATTTTTTGTTTTTAATTTTAAATCTGTTAAAACTTTTTTCTAAATGTCACTTTTTTATAATTTCCATTATATTCCTTTTTGTGCTTTTTTTCTTTTTTCAAGTAGTAGAAGAAATTAGTATTCAAAGGGAAAAAAGGAAAAATAAATAAATTAAGCGAGTATAATCCGGCTAACGGTTCTATCAATTGAGTTGATTTTCATCTATTAGACACTTATACCAAAAGGACAAGGGGGTCTTTGTAAATTTTTAAACCATATGGGAGTCATGATCACTAAATGCCCTCTAACATTACACCACTGAACTTCCAATTCTTTGCTTGTTAGGCAGTGACAGTTCCAACATCCACTATCTTTATTCTAGACACCGTTGCCAGTTGACATCTCTTCTAATTCGTCGATGTGAAAGATTCAAAAAACGAAATTTTTGTGTACAAGAATCAATATCTCGACATAAGCCTAGAGGTAGATCTTGTGCCAACTGTTGGATTAATAGTCTAGACCAAAGAAAATAACAAGTAAAGCAGGCTTGGTGTAAAATTTGGACATCTAAGTAAGTGAAGATCTGCTAACTAGTCCTATTCTAAGTCCAACCGAGATTGGAACAAGCTTAAGTGGATTGATTCGGTCGACGTGGCTACGCCCAAAAACAAAAGAGTCCTATATCTTCTATACTGTACTAATGGCTCATTTTAACTCACTTCCTTCATATAGAAATGAAAATATCCCAGTTGTTGTTCTCTCTCTAGAATGAGTACTCATATATGAGTTTAATAGTGCTATAGACCCTATTCATCACTCTTAGAGAGAAGAGAGAATAATAGAATTATTACATTCTATTCAATATTCTAGGGTAAGGAAAAAGGGAGAAGGGACTCCAGATCATAGAAAGAGAGAAAAAAATAAAATTATAGAAGAAAAGAAAATGTGAGAATGTGGAATTGTCCATTTAAAAGAATTTACAATTACTTCTTTTTTTTGTCTTTATTCTTATCCTTTTTGTCGCTTTTTTATTAATTTACTTTACCCACATGGATTTTTTTGGGAGGCAAAAACTAGATGATTTCAAAAGGTTCTTGATTATTCTGGAAAATTGCTATGTTTCGTTAACATCTTTGATGAGTTTTCTTATGTGAAATTTCCTTTTAAAAAAAAAATCTGTTAGTTTCATGCATGGTTCTTGATTATTATTGATTCATATTATTTTGTATACAGTGTCCATATGCTCAATCACTAATTTTAATTATTTCTTTATTTTTTTTTTTGTTCTTCTATAAGTTTATGCTTACATTACTAAGTAAATAAGTACCTCTATATATAATATAAACATTAGCAAATTACCGGATAAAATCTAGTTGGATAAGAGTGTCAAAAAGGGATAAGGATTTTTTATGCCGCTTCTTATCTCAATCCCAATTTCACTCCTATTACACTGCTTCTAAGTGTTCTCTACTAAAACTCTTATATAGATTGAATAGAACACTTGGCAGGAGGAGTGTTCAAAGACTGAGTATCTAATTCTTATGGCCAAAATACTATCTGAACTAGTCTTGCTAATCAAGAAAATATTAAATATTTTGGTCTAAAAGCGGCTTAGAACTACGAGTCCTCGAACCCAAAAGTATATTTGATTACCTATTTCTCTATCTACTTAAGTGACACACTGCAAGCATATGAGATCTAATAGTTATAAGCCGAAGTAAGGATCTTTCCATGATGACTGTCTAAACAACTACTAAATTTCAGTACCATTTGTTTTCTAGACTACAAAAATTAGAGATTTTTGTTTTAAAACTAAATAAAGAAACAACTAAGATTAAAGAGAAATTAGAAGCATTTAAGTGCATTTAAAACTAAAGAAAACTAACTATGCTAAGCAAGTAAAAAGATTTGTTTTTCAAGATTTTAAAGAGGGTTAGAGTTTTGACAACCTAATTCCCTAAACTTTAGAGTTTTAGATAATTCATTAAATTACTTGGTCTAATTATTCAAAATAAGGGTTACCTTTCAATTATAACCCACTCTAGATTTCTTGTGTCAAGTAAAGGCTATCAAATTCAACCAATTGTAAATATGCATTTCTCGTACCAGTTAGAAAGAGCCAAACTTGATTATGAACTATACGGAATTATGAACAACCAATTAGAGAACCACTTCATCAAAAAATAGTTTTAATCTAATCCAATTACTAACCTAGGTTACTAATCAACGGTTAACTTTAGTTTTCACCTTAATTTTAACCAAATAATTAAAAAAAATTAATTTCCCTAATTACTTCTTAAGTCTATTAGTAATAGCCTAATTAGTGGAATTTTTTATTGCAATTAAATTAATTATTCATCACGAATTGGGAATTATTATTGTCTAAGTCAAATAGATATCAAATTTATTTATAATTAATGAAAATGAACAAAATTAGAATGATTAAACTAAATGTGATTACTAACAAAATTAACTTAAAGCAAAATTGTAAACTTTAACTAAAATAAGGTACATAAACAAAACCTAATAAAATTAAACTAAGAGGGCTGGCTCATATAGTAAGTATGGTGACTAGGGCATATGAAAGGTGCAACATTCAATTCTTGTTGCACTCAATTCCTTTTGGGTGGGCGATTTGTATGAACTACTGTAAGCCACTAAAATATGCACCGGTGGTATGCTCTAGTCCTAGAGAAAGAGGAGTTACCTACCCTCTTCCTAAAATTTTTATTATCAAAAAAAGAAAAAAAAAAACTAAGAGTGCAATAAAGTTAACAAATTAAGTGTGGAAAATTAAAAGAAATAAAGAATGAGTAAATGAGTTCTTACCAAACTTCACTCTTTAAAGCTCTACTCTCAAATTATACTTACTACTTTCTCTTTACCTAGCATACTTACTACTTTCTCTTTACCTAGCTGGCTTATTTCTGCATGTCTATGACTTAATATAAAGAAAAACAGCTTTTCTTTCCCCAAATTTTCTAAGGACAACGCCATGGCACACTTGATCTGAACTAAGAAAGAGTCCCAGCTGTGTTCTCATAATAGTCCAAATAAACTATAAGTGGGTAGCTGTGCACAAGATTTGTCCTTTAGAAAGCTCTTCGTGGCTGATTTTCAATTATTGTCAAAATTCTTCTAAATGTTGAGCTAATTCTTGCACTAGTCTTGAATTTGATTGTTAATCTACAAAAAGCAATTAAATTTTAGATGTATTAGAAACAATTAGATATACTTATTGATAAATTCATAATTGTGATATATTTTATTTGTCATTTACCACGTTTTTATGTGTTGTAAGCAAGATTTGAGTTATTATTGAGCTTAATTTGGTTATTCTCAGTTTTTGTAGGGTTAAAGTGAAAAAGAGTTGAAAAAGATGGAAAAGATGAAAGAAAATGCTAAGGGCGGAACATGCACAAGTATGAAGCCATTTTGGATGTTGTTTCGTATTTCAAGCATAACTTTCGAGTCAATTGAGATAATTGTTCGAACTTGGAAATCTATTGAAGAGTTATGCAACTTTCATTTTTTGAGTTTTCCATGATTCTGTAGGCATCTTGCTCAAAATTGCAAATTTGGAAAATGTTCACCGGTGAGGAGTGATTCTAACACAGTTTGGTAGATTCCAAATAACTTTCTTATATGAGCTCCAATTGAGGTGATTCAAGATGTTTCAAAAATATAAGACATAGAGCTACAACTTTCATGTTTTGAGTTTTCTCAAATTCCAAACACATCAAGGTCAAAATCGAAACCAAAAATGAAGCCTAGCGCACATGCGCTGGGTTTGAGCAGTGCATGTGCGCTGGGAACTTTTCAGCACTGTGTACGCCCAAAATTGGCAGCGCATGTGTGCCCGAAACAGCAATATTGCATATTTTTTGATTTTTGGTGGATTTCTTCGCTCGATTGGACTCTTTTTCACCTGATTTCATGTTCTTATCTGTAGACCTTAATTATAACCCTAAGTACTCATTATAAAAACCCCATTTAGGGTGAGAATTAGAAAAGAGATCGACACTTTTATTTTCTTTTGGCCAGGGTTTTTAGCAGTAGAAAATTATTCTTTATTCTTTTATGGAACTTTGTGCCTAAACCCTTTTCTTGGTAGAGGGAATTGAAGCCATGATTAATTCTACAAAGTTGTGAGACTTCTTGTGCTTGAATTATTCAATTATATGTCAAATATTGATTATTTTTCTGCAATTAATTTTATTATTGTTCTTTTTAACTTATTATTGCTGCAGAATACTAAGTTATTGGAATTAATCTACTGCTAGATTGTTTTAACCGCGTGTGCTTAATTCAATCTGTGAAGCAACATAATTTGATAATTACTAGATTGGTGTTATTGAATTTAGGAAAATTAATCATCTAATTGGCATAACCGCGTGTGTTTATGTTTAATTAGCCTAATTGTTCTTATTGATTTTAAAGCTTCTATTAATTGATATTTGGCATGTGTCTGGGTTAAATTAATAGTTAGGGTTAATTGGATCGCGTGTTAGAAAATTAACCAACTTTAGAAAGAAATAAGAATCAACTTTGAATTGTTTTCGATCGAGTTAATTCTTCAATTAGTGCTTGATATAGAATTGAATTATCTTGTGTGTCAAGGGTCGACTAATGAAATTGCCATGGTGGATATGACCAAAACCAAGACCTTTCTTAATTGAATTCTCTTTAGTATTTTATTGTTTTAGTTTTTAGTTTAAAAACATTCAAAACCCCTCTTTTTCGGTTTAACACAAGAATAAACTCTATTCTTTGTGGGACGACTTGCACTCACCAGTACTACATATTGAGAGTTGTTAATTTTGGGTGCCTACGACAGCATTGCAACTCCGCAGTACATTATTGCACACCACTCATAATTATGCTAAAACAATTAAAATATAGAAATAAACACAAGACACTAAATGTAACAAAAAAACCTAAAAATTGGAAGTGTATCCTACCAAAATATTAGGGTTTTAGATAGTTAAATAACTATATCATAGAGTTGTCAGATATTCCAGTTTTTAATAAAAAATGACTAAAAAAACTCAAAAAATTTGGAATAAGATCCATAAAGATACATGCTAATTTAACTATAATGAAGATGCACTAGGAACAACATAATATGTCTAATTTGTTTATTTTCTAGTAGCTAATCAAATTGAAGAAAAAGCATAAACACTAGTCAATGTATATGAATGATAGAAATAAATTCAAACCAAAATATGTGATGAAGAAGGAAGGGGAGTGATAGGTATGGAAAAGGAATGATTGAGATGGAGGAAGAGTAAGGTAAAAGGAAGAGGATTAAGGGCGATGAGAGCAAGTTTACGGATAGTTGTAAAAATCAGGAAAGGAAAGTGACATATAGTAGGTACCCTATTTGATTACCCCAACTGACAAAATTTACTTAAAAACCCTAGATACTGATCAATTCGATACTTGTCATTTCAACAAAATGCGAGTTCTATCAAAATTGGTCTTAATTACCCAAATGGTTAGCCGAACCAACAATTGTGATAAGCTCTTCAGTTAGCCTGATCTTATAGTTCAAAACTTGGTTTAATGAGTTTTATGAACACTCTACTTGGCAGTATAATAGAGTGACAAAAGATGTCGGATTGAACATCTTTAGCAATCAAAAAGGGGTAGGTATCAAACTAAAAGTTTTGAAGTATTTAAACTGCAATAATTACCTTTCAAAGTATCTACATTTTTTTTGACAAAACTAATGTATAACACAGACTAATTCTTTTTTCAAAATAATTTTTATAATTACTTATTAAGAAAACCGTGTATTTCTTTCAAATCTGATTTGGTTAGTTTATGAACATAAACTAATATTGCACGCAAACATCATTTCACAAAACTTTCTTATATTATGTGAATAAACTTCTTGTTCACCAAACAAGATCTAAATTCCTCTAATTTTGACAAAGGATCCTCTTCATTTAACGTAAATGGGGGTCTTCATTTACCCTTAAAAATAAAATTTGAAAAATATTTTAAAAATTCAAAATTGTGTTAATAATTCAAACCATGTTTTACATGAATGCCTTGCAAAATAAGTCACAAGAAAATAATCCTATTTGACCAATTGATTAAGCAATTTTATATTTTATCAAATTTGAAAAATCCTACACCGTCCAAATGTGACATATAAATTCAAGAGTGAAATATCTTCCATTGAATTAATTTTTTGATATGATCATCTACTAAATGAGATAAAACTAACTATACGTTTTGATTATTTTCATAAGTTTTAATTATTTATATATAGATAAATAGAAAAATGATGGAAAGGATCCACAACCCTCTAATCTTTCTAATTGGGATACCTTGTATTGCTTAAAATTTTCTCATAAGAGGTCAATTTTAACATTGGCGTAACACAAAATTAATATATTAGAATAACAATTAAGATCCCAAAGTTATGTTTGATTGGCTCTTAAGACATTCATAATTTTAGATTGAGCTTTGTTTTCTTTAACATGCTATGATAACTCTATGGAATAGACTTATTTTGTATCAATTGTCTTGGTCTAAATTGAGCTAGGATTTGAGGTCATTTTAGGTGTTTTATGCATATTTTGTAGCATTGTTGAGTATTATAGTTTTTATATGTCTTTGTTAGTTTTATGTGTGTTTTGGGGGTTCTGTAGGAAAATGAAAGGGTCGAAGATATTAAGTGGAGAAGAGTGTGGACCTGCTAAAGATAGAGTTTCTAATGAAGAAAGAAGGAAATGCGTGAAGTTCCTATTATAGTTGTTTTGCAATACAATGGCGTTCTTCACTAAAATTGTATAGGTTTCGGATGTAGTACCAAGAAGAAATCCCAAAGCCGTGGTGTTATGACTTTTCCACAATGGGACATTTTGTGAGTTGGATATTTTTGAGCCCTAGTGTCAAGCCCATTTGAAGCATCTACTCATCTTAACCCTAAGGAGCACCTAGAAACTATAAATAGAGCACATTAGGAGACATAGAAACATAGATCAATATAACATAGTCTTTAGTACGGGTGTTCATGGATCATTGGGTACTTGGTTCATATGATCAAAAAAGAGACCAGATCCAGTCTCACCGAGTCAAGAAATTTTTGACTCGATACCTGGTCCATACACTTACGGTACTCGACCTATTTGGGTATTTAAATAATATTTTACTGCTACTACTCGAGTTAAATTGACACATGTTACTACTACTCGAGTGAATAACTAATTAATCAATTTAACATGTGTATATTTTGAGATCCAAAACCTCTATTCTCAACAAAATCATAAACATTACAATTTCAGGATCATTGAGTATTGAATCAGATCCATCCTTAATAGACAATACAATAAAATTACATCCAACAAGTACTACTTTACAACAAAAAAAAAAATTCACATTAGTTTTATGTACAATAATTAATTTAATAAACTAAACAAAAAAATACAGAATATAACACTACTGTGAGAACGAGAGGATTGGTGATAGACTAATAGTGGTGATTGGAGTGGGAGGCTACATCTCATCTGGGATAAGTAGTTGATCGATCTCTCGTAATGGGATGGTCTGAGACTTAAGATAGAATAGGAAATGGCGAGATTTGATTTGAGAGAAGTGGTGACGAGGAGCTCTAATTGGTGGTGGTGGTGGTGGTGGTGGTGGTGGTGGTCGTCGTCATGGTGGTGATGGTAGTCGTGGTGGTAGCAGCGAGGAGATCTGAGTACTATTGGTGGCGACAGGGAGAAGATCTGAATAGTGTTGGTGGAGTGGAGATTTGATTTGATAGGAGGCTTGAGAGTTGAGAGAGAAGGAATGAGAGGCTATAAAGAAATTATGAGTGATGATTAAGACTTGAGGAAAATGAGCTTTCATTGATAAGTGATTTGAGACTTTAGCGTGATAAGTTACTCAGTAATTTAATCGGTGAAAGGAATGAGATCTGTGGTGATTTAGATCTAATGAGTAATGAGTAAGACTTAGAGAGAGAAGATAGGGAGGTAGAGGTGAGATCTGATGAGAGAGACGTATCTAAGAAAATGAGTGAGAGAGGTGAAGATAGAAGCTCATCTATATCCCTAATGGTTGATATGAAAATTTATAATTTTGCCCCTTTAATGGCTCGGGTTGGATACATGCCGAGTTTCTAAAATGCGAATTGGTACCTGACCCTATGCTTGAGTGACTCGATATTTTACCTGATTTAGTTTTAGAATACGGTTTGAATACCCTATTTTCAATTCGGTATGGACTAACTTGGCAATTTTTTGAGTTAGCGGTTTAGGATGAACAGCCCTAGCCTGTAGTCGTACATTACTTTATTTTAGTTCGTAAGAGGAAGTCTCAAGACATAGGGAAAAAAAAAAAAACATCCATCATCCAAGAGGAGTATACTAGGATTCATTCTCTTGCTACAGCTTTGAGTTCTTCTAGAGTTTGCTTTACTTTTATTTTATCTTTGTTATTATTCATGGTTTTTATGCATGAACCAATTGTGATCGTCTCTATTGCTATAGAGTTAATTTGTTAGAGATTGATGTAGCCACAACTTGTTTTATGCACACTTTTATATTGAGCAGATTTCAATTCTTTGGATTAAATTGTAAGTGTGTGGATTATTAATTATAATGCATTCTTTTATGTGTTTTGTGTGATTTGGTTTAGTTATTTTCTGAAACAAAATATTGATCCATTTAGTTCAATCACATATTTGAATTTAATTTTGATTGTAGCCAATATAGTTAATGCTGTAAATTAATTGGGATTTTCTTGAGAAAGAGATTTTGATTAATTTCTGTGGCCAGTTTAGTGACTCGAGAAAGGGCTAACCGGAAGGGTTTCTATAGATCGTAATAATTCTTGTGATACTTGTCTAAATTAACTCCTTGAAGGCTTGATCGAAAGTAAGTAGAACAAGAATAATACTAATTTCAAGAAAGTTAGTGCTTATCACGGAACTTTGTCAACATATGATTGGTTGTTATTGAATTCTCACGAGATTGGAGTCGTATAAATGCATATTGTGAGTGAAGTCAATTTCCCAAGCAGTTTTATTCATCTGATTTTATCTTGTAGTTAAGTCATTGTGTTATTAGTTATTCACTCCAGTAGTAGTAATAAAATATTGTTTGTCACTTTCCTAGATAACTGTTAGAAAAAACTGAAATTTAGCAACTACACATATATTTAATCTTCGTGAGAATGATAACTCTTATTCAGAAAATTACTTTATTTTTTGATCGATTAGTGCACTTGTTAGAGTGTATAGCATGCATCATGATTCTTCAATATTTATTCTGAAAATACCATAAATTAAACTAAAATAAAAGGAGGGGACAAAAACCTTATCTTTGGTACTACATACAAATACTAGAAAACTTAATCTGTCAAAGTAAGAAGTGACAAGTTAAAGAAAAGCTTGTCAAACTAAGAATACCTTTTAACTTGTTAAAGAAAAAAGAAATTATTTATCTAGAAGAGTTTAATAAAGCCTGCCTAAAAAGAGAAGAAGATCTAGGCAAGTTAGCTAAGTAACCCATTTGCTTCTTTGAGAATATGAATGATAAAACTAAATACAAGCCAAAGAACAGTATATCTGAGGAAGAAAAAGGAAGTGTGATGACATCGAAAATGAGTGATTGGGATGGAAGAAGACTAAGGCAATGGGAAAAGGAATAAGGGCGATAAGAGAGGGCAAAAAGAGTTGTAGATAAATAAAAAAGGATAGGAAAGGAAAGTAATGGATAGTAGGTAGCATATTTGATTTCCCTAATTGGAAAAATTACTTAAAAACCGCATTATGAATTGATTTCAGCAAAATGAAAATTAAGTACTATCCAAATCAATCTCTTAAATACCCGAATCGATATATGAACTAATAATAACGACCGATATGGTTACCATTTTCTTATGGTTCGACATTCAGTTAAACAAGTTTTTATGAACACCTCTACTTGGACATATAATAGAGAGTAGAAAAAGATGTTAGATTGAACATTATTAACTGTCTAAAAGGGATAGGCATCAAGCTAAAATTTTGAGTATGTCAACCGCAAGAATTACCTTTCAAACTATGACCTACCCGATTTTTTTTTTGGGCAAAACTAATGTGTAACACATAGATTTATTATTTTTTCATTAAAATTATTTATATTAGCAGGATAATTGCATTTTCTTTCAAAAACTAATTTGGTTAGTTTATGAACATAAAGTAATGCTGCACCAAAAAGTTATACATTAGTTACAGAACAAAACTTTCTTATATCATGTGAATAAACTCCGTGTTTGCCGAAATAGTTCTAAATTCTTCTAATTTGGACAGGAATCCTCTCTATATAGGGATAAATGGAGAAGTATTCATTTACCTTTAAAAAGAAATTTCAAAGTATTTTTAAAATTCAAAACCATTCATAATTCAAATAATGTTTTATATAAACGGCTTGTAAAAAGTCAGAAGAAAATAATACTGCTTTACTGTTTGATTAAACCATTTTATGTTTTATCAAAATTAAAAATTCTTGTACCATCCAAATGTGACATAAATTTAATGATGAAATATTTTCCAAAATTGATATTTGGATACAATAATCTATTTAATGAGATAACAAACTAAAAATATATTTTGAGTATTTTCTTAAGTTTTAATATTTATATATACGTAAATTGACAAATAAATGGAAACAGTTCAAAATTTTAAATTACTCTAATTTTTCTAATTAAGCATCCTATAATGCTTAAAATTTTCCCATAGGAGATCAATTCAACATCACCGTACCCAAAAAAGTAATATATCGGATATCAATTAACATCCGTTTTATTGGCCCATTGAAAGATTTTAGATTGAAACTTTCTTTCTTTAACATGCTTATTCAATATTTATTCTGAAAAAGTCATAAATTAAATCAAAATAAAAGTGGGGAAAATAAACCTTATCTCTGGTACGGAAATTATTACATGAATCGTGTTCATAGTATATTGTCATGGATCCATAGTTTATATTGAGTCACCACATTCCATTGCACTCCACAAACACTCTTATGATTGATTTGGAGTGAAGTGGGGTGAGGTAGCCAGTATAGACTAATGGTTTCTGACACTATACGCTGAACTCTATGCTCTATATAAAAATTTTCTCACCACAGAATATCTAAAAGAAGAGAAGCTTACCAAAATTTATAAGATACCTTTTAGCTAGAAGAATTTATGTTACATCTTCATAAACCCTATGTAAAACAAGATGAAGAAGAGCTAGCCAATTTAAGCTAACTAATCCATTTGCTTCTCTGAGAAGAAAAATATTTAGCTAGAGCTGCTATATGACTGAACTCGTATATCTTGTGGTCATTATTAAATGTTGTGTAACCTTACTTGTATCAACGGATGTCATTTATTTCATAAGATTTAATCCACAAAACAATATTTATAAGTGAAATCGTAGACTGAATCTACCTAAATATTTCCCTTCAAGAATATGACCATCTAAATTCGTTGCGGTTACAAATCAAATTGGATGATGCTAATATTCAATATTTAGCTAAAAACAAAGTGTTTAGTTTATTTTGTTTTTAGCATTGTGAGATTCTATAACTTTGTGTAAATAGTATGGAAAAAGACTAATATAACTGAATTTAGGTTATAAATTTCGATTAACTAAATATGCAACTGAAAACCAATGGCTAGAAGCTTAGAACAAAAGAGTACAAACAACAATGGAAGCCCTTCTTCTTTGTTTCTTCTCCATTTAGTGCTATGTGTTTCTTTCAGTTTATGATTCCTTTCACAAAACCATTATTCTCATAAAAACATTTCCAAACTTCCACCAGGTAAAACTAGATGGCCAATATTTAGAAAGACACTCCAATTTATCTCATTAGGCGCCGAAAAATTTATTCGTCAAAGAATGGAAAAATACCTTTTAGAAATATTCAAAACTTCCTTGCTTGGAGAGAAAGTGGCTATAGTTTGTGGTACAGCTGGGAACAAATTTTTATTCTTTTTAGGAAATGAGAGTCTTCATCCTTGGATCTCTTCTTCCATTGCAAAGCATTTGAATTGTGATGAAAAGTGAAATTGATAGAGAGAGAAAGTAGAGCGTTGAGCAGAAAATTTGAGAATTGAATTAAATTGAGGAGATTACAATGAAGATAATTGTGTGGACCTTGGCACCCAGGTCCCTTATTTATAGATACACATGAGGGACTTATGGCTAACATCCTACTACCTGAACTATGCCTAAATTATACAATTGCCTTTAATAAGACTGTCACGTAAGCACTTCTAAAACAATCATTACAAATATGCCAAGCACCAATCCTAAGCACCATCAATAGTCCTCTCAGCTTGGTGCCGAACCTCGGGGTCAGGGCCGAGCCAATGATAATCAACAAAAGTCCCCTACAGCTTTTTCCAGGTAATGATGCCAAAGTTTGATTCCCTTAACTAAGATGTGCCAAACTGAGGAGCATTTTCCCTGAGCTGAAACACATATGAGCCTTGAACTTTTCTAAACCCCTCAATACGGAACCCAAAACTTTTTCCCTTTTCCCATAATGGCGAGTTTCCTTATAAAGCCTGCTATTCCTTAATGATTACTCATCCATAATGCCTGCGGCTCACCGATTCCCCATGCACTATTATTATATTTACTGTGCTGTGCCATTAATGCATTCACTGCGCAGTGCTTCATTTTCTTCGCCCGCTTTTATTTCTTCTTCTCAAAAGACATCCTTATTTTAAATTATTTTAAATCCCAAAGTGTCTTTTAACTTCCCATTTTTTCCCCAATTTTCAGGCAAAAGATTTTCATCTTTTCCCCAACTAGGGCACATTTGAGACAAAAATCTTGCACTATTTATATGCCCCTTTATCTTGCAGTCTCACTTTTCTTTCATTTTTTCCTTTGCTTTTCTCTCCTTCTGCAGTCCGTTTTGCAACATTCTCTCTTCCTTCTCCTTGCATTCCTCTCTTTTCTGAGCAAATAACTCTTCGTGCAACCATCTTTCCTCCTTTTCCTGCAAATTTTTATTTCCCAGTTAGCCATCAATATCCATTGTCCAACCTAACACTGTTCACCGCACCTTTTCCAGCAAAGTTCAAGTTTTTTCAAGTTTCCTCTCATTCAACTAGGAGCAATGGCCAGGGTCAGTACGTTCACTCCTTCCTCCTTCCTCCTTCATGAGCACTCCTCAACCCCCCTTTCCCGATGAATAAAATAGATGAACTGGTCAACCATTTTAATGAAGCCCTTCTAAGCTGCCGTACCTTTAAATTTTCCATCCGAACCTCCCTTAGCCTAAACTCCACATAATGACTACTCCGATCTTCAAACCCTAAACACCACAAACATCCTTAAACCTGAAGACATTAAAATTCTTAAGGATAGAGACTGATTCCCTAAGAATGTGCATATCAAATTCCCTTGCCCAAGGACTAAGTTCACTTGCACCTCTTGGTTACTTAACTATTTACCAGGAGCAACCTGAGGTAGGCTGAGACTCCCCATAGCTCCCCTTCTATTACAACTTTTTGACCGTTGGGATATCAACATATCCCAATTGATCCCCAACGCTATCAAACTTATTGTTGGCTTCTCATTGCTTTGTAAATTATACGATACTCCCCTTTCCTTAGATACGTTTAAGATGATGTTCAAAACTTTCCCCTTCTACGGGTTTTTTTTTAATGTTTCTCCCCGAGATCCGGGCAAGATGCTCACCTCGGGCAATCCTTCTTCCATTCATAACTAGAAGTCTTGTTTCTTTGTTCGGTATTTAGATCCTCCTATGCCCCGAGGTCCCTGGAACCTCGTTAAAGAAAATCTAAAAGCAAGAATGCCTCCTCTCCGGACTACAAGGACGTTAAAAGGCTCATCAAGTCCAACCTTAGAATAAACTTCTATAACCAGCCAGCCATCCTTTCTAATAATATCCTAGACTGGGCTGGACTATTTCCTTCACACAATACCCCTGAGGATTACGACTCTCATAAAGGTGATAAATTTTTTTTGTTTTCGTCTCTTATCTTTTTTCTTTCTTTTTTTTTCTTTTTTCTTTTTACATATCCATCTGATGGTCTTCTCCTTTAGCAAAGCTTGGAGCATTCCTAATAGGGCTGGTTTCTACCACCCATACCACTGGTGCGAGTTTTTCCAACAACCCGTGCCGTGCCATCCACCAGTGGATCATCATCTGCCACCATAAGTGCCACTCTAACAGCGTTAGTGCTATTACAGGGAACACTGTTGACCTCACATCAGAGGCTGAGCCTACTCCGCGGGCCTCAGGTTTTGATCAAATAGTTACCTTCGTAATTAACCAATCGCCCGAGCCAAGCTTGAAATGGTCTAGGCTACCAGGAAGAGAAGCAAAGAAGCTAGTGCTTCCCCACCTGAGGCTACTCGTTCTCTTTCAGGCATCCTGGCCTCGACACCTTCTCCACCAAGACCCACAGGCTCAGGCACAATGGTAAGGGTCCCTAGCGAGGCTACCATGAATTTCCCTTTAAGAAAACAATTCATCATTGCCTATGGTAAGACTTATTTTCCTTAAGCCTTTTATGCCTGCTTTTTATTGTACTGCACCCATAATTTTTGACTGACCTCTTTCTTTTTTGACTTTGTGAGGAGGTAAAAAATACAGCCCCTAGGAGGAAAAGAGGTCGGTCAAGGGACTTCCCATGGTCTTAAATGTCCGTTGACCCTTTCTCGAGCTCTTCTACCTCAAGAAACACCCAATTCTGACCCAGAGACCGATCGATATTAATGATCGATCACAGTTCGTTAGGGTGGCTCGGGAGTAGGCGAAGTTGATCTTCTTACTTCGGGACGTGGCCTATGTGAAGAGGCTCACACCCCAACAGAGGCTAGACGAGCTGTATCTTAGCTTGATAAGCGTAAGTACCTTTGTTCCCTTTTTATCCTTGTTTCAAAAAATTGTATACTTTGCTCCCTCATAAGATCTTGACTTGTTCTTTTGCTGCATTTCAGGCCATCACAATTTTGCCCACTGTCACCGAGTGGGAGGCCACTTTCAACTCCACAATAAATTACATGAAGAAAGAGTTGGCTCACGCTAGAGTCGAAGTGAGCCAGAATGTGAAGGAGGTCGTGAAGGCCAACGAGCTGAAATGTAATATAGAGGTCAGGAAAAAGTACGACGAGTGGAGAGCTGAGCTGGATGGAGTGCAAAAAAAAATTTGTCAAGCCGAAATGGAGAAGAAGACTCTTCAGGTTGACATCAGTAATCGAGATAAGAAGATTGCTGATCAAGACAAGGAGATTCTTCAACTCCAGGAAGAGGTTGAAGTTGCCGAGGCTAAGTTTTGTTCCCCAGAGAAAGAGCTTCTAATCCGGTGTAGAAACACATTAGTTGCTTCAAAAGATACGGACGCTATGCTAAAGGCATTCACAGAGAAGGTCTTCACCATGGCATGCGATCACTTAGTGAAGTACCTAGATCTGTAAAAGGGTTTTCTTTATGATGCCTCAGTCAATGAAGAGGTCATGACCAATTTTCAAGCACAATTCAAGACCCAAGTACCAATCCCTGGGGCTTCTGAAGCTACAACCTCGGGGAATACTGAGCCTGAATCTTCTGCTCTGATCCTGAGTTTGACTGGCCGATCCAGCTTCCACTTCATCAGCTAGATCTTCTAGTGCACAACCTTAGCTTCATTTTGTAACCATTATCTTGTAATAGGTTTAGTTGTCCTTGATTAATAAAATTTTGAATTTGTGCACTTCATTGACTCTTCATTCTTTCTTATTTCAATTTGTCGATTCCACGCCTCAAAACTATGCCAGATACACTAAGTACCAAGCATTTAAAATAACAAACATGTAATAGCGATTCTTTTGGCTTATCATAATACTTAGGAAAATTTTTAAGTGAGCAACACTTGTGCTCTCACATCCAAAGTTAAATGAGCAATACTTGCACTTAAGTGTTTGTATCCTCCTGCTTTTTCTTTCCTTGAACTTGATCCGAACCTATCCAGTAACCTCAGGGGGTTGGATCAATTCATCTTTCTTGAGGGGAGACCACCAGGTCTCAGCTTTCCTAACTTTCTTTTTCTTTTTTTATTGAACTTGGTATGAACCTCTTTAATAAATCAGCGTGTCGGAGCAATTCGTCTTTCTTGAGACAGGACCACTAGGTCTCAGCCCTCCTAACTTTCTCTTTCTTTTTGTATTGAACCTGGTCCGGACATAAATCTCAACCTCTTTAGGACATTGGCGGGTTGGAGTGGTTCATTTTTCTTGAGGGGGACCACTAGGTCTTGGCCCTCCTATATACATATATGCACGTTAATGCATTTCTTCAAGAATCACTTATTTTTATGAAAAATGAAGTTTATTACTTTCTTGGTAATATTTTCTTCAACTTTACAATGCTCCACATTCTGAGAATAGGATCTCATTTCATGTTCACAAGTTTATAATAGCCTGATCTGTGAGCCTCTATCACGTGATAAGGGCCCTCCTAATTCGGATCTAACTCCTTCAATTTGACATGTTTCATTTTTCCAAAGCACCAAATCTCCAGGTCGCAAGTATCTAGGCTTAACCCTGGAATTATAATGCTGAGCCATGACTTGTTTGTACTTGGCTTCCGAAGAGATGCACCTAGCCTTCTTTCTTCCAGCAGATCCAAATTGACCCTAAGGGCATCGTTATTTTGTCATAAGTCACATAATGCCACTCGAGCTGATGGTAAACCAATGTTTAGTAGGAATAACGGCTTCGATACCATAGACTAAGCTAAAGGTGTGTGTCCATTGGCTGTTCTGGGAGTGGTTCTATATGCCAATAAGACACTAGGTAGTTCTTCTACCCACATACCTTTAGCCCGTTCCAACCGAGTTTTGATTCACAAATTTCTGTTTGCCTATTCGCTTGTGGATGTGCCACCGAAGTGAAATACTACTTTATCTTGAGGTTAGAATAGAAGCTCTTGAAAAGTTCCCCTTCAAGCTATTTTTCATTGTCGAAGATAATAACAGAAGGGATTCCGAATAGGCAAACAATATTCTTCCAAAATAATTTCTCCATTGCCTTTCCAAAAATCAAAGCTAAAGGCTCGACTTCAATCCATTTGGTGAAGTAATCAATCGCTACTAAAAAAATTCAACTTTGCCTATTCCCTTTGGTAATGGTCCTAAAATGTCTATTCCCCGTTGGGCGAATAGCCAAGGGCTCAAAATAGAGACCATATTCGAACCTAGTTTTCGAAGATAACTATGGAATAGGAGCATGTATCTGACATTGGTGGCATTTCCAAACTAAGTCATCTGCATTCGAATGTAAAGTGGGCCAGTAATATACTGCGATTACAACATTACAAGCCAAGCTCCTCAGCTCAATATGGCATCTGCATATACCTTCATGGACCTGTCTTAGTACATAATTAGCCTCGGAAGGTCCGAGGCATCTCAATAATGGACACAAATAAGTTTTTTTGTACAGCACTCCATCAATTAATGTATATTTATGGCTCTATACTTAAGCTTTCTAGCCTCAGCTGGATATTCAAGAAGTCCATCCATCTGAAGTTCGTGCAGATATCCATAATTTTGTCCGTAGGATCCACAGACTTGAAGTCTTGCATTTCCACTAATATCTCTTTTGTCAGGTGTGAGTATATCGTTGACTCTAGCTTTGATAATGCATCCACATGCATATTCTTTGCTCGTGGAACTTTGATTATGTCTGCTTTTTTGAACTTTGACATCCAACTCTTGACCTCGACCAGGAGATACTTTTTTAAAATCACCCATCTGGACTCATAGTTTTCCAAACTCTGATTTATAACTAGTTGTGATTCACTGTGTATCCTTATAGTCCAAGCTCCCATTTTGTAGCTCATTTTCATCCCATAGATGAGTGCCTTGTTTCAGCATCATTATTTGTTGCTAAGATTCCCAACCTCAAAGCATAAGTAAGGTAATCCCCTTCCGGAGACCTAATTATGATGTCTGCTCCAACTCCGGATTCACACGAAGCCCCATCAATATGAAGCTCCCATAGAAATCCTCTCTCAGTTGGAGTTCCTTAGGCTGATCCACTGTCATAATTAATTCTAAATTTTTTGATCCATAGTTTTCTGCTATGAAGTCTGCTAGAACTTGCACTTTGATGGCCGTCCGAGACTCGAACTCAATGTCAAACTCAAACAGTTCAGCAGACCATTTTACCATCCTTCCCAGGGTATTAGGTTTGCTCAACATATTTTTCAAGGGAAAGGTAGTTAGGATAATTATTTTAGCGTAACCGTGAAAATATGGCCTCAGCTTCTGAGTTGACATTACCAAAGAGAAGATGGCTTTTTCTATAAGACAGTAATTTCTTTCCAGCCCCTAAAGCACCTTGCTTACAAAATATATGGGGCATTGCTTGCTATGCTCATTCTCTTTTAAGAGAACCGGGCTAATTACCAAATTTACAATTGAAATATACAGGTACAGTGGTTCCTCTTTTTGAGGAGACACGAGCTTTGGCAAGTTACTCAAATATTTCTTAAGTTCTTTAAAGGTCTTTTGAGCTTCTTCCGTCCACTAGAAGTTTTCCATCTTTTTTATAAGTTGATAAAATGGTAGCCTTCTTTTTGTTGATTTGGATAAGAACCGGTTCAAGGCTGCCATTCTATCGGTTAGTCTCTGAACTTCTCTTACCAAAGTGGGAGTCTTCATGTCAATTATAGCTTGAACTTTTTTCGGGTTCACCTCAATTTCTCGATGAGAGACTATAAACCCTAGGAATTTTACCGAGGGGACCACTTTGACCAAACATACATTTTTTGGGGTTTATCCTCAATTGAATCGACCTCAATGTCCCGAACATTTCTTTCAGATCTTCCAAAGTTTCTTCAAAGGTTCGGCTTTTTATCACCATATCATCTATGTACACGTCTATATTTCTGCTTATTTGGGACTTGAACACTTTATTGACGAGCCTCTGATATGTGACTCCTTTATTTTTAAGTCTCAGTCTGTTATGAAAGAAGGGCATCGTAGTATAATAATACGTGCCTCAGTCTGTTATGAAAGAAGTTTTCTCTTTGTCATCTTTTACCATATATATCTGATGATACCCTTTAAATGCATTCAAAAATGTAAAGCATAAAACCCAACAAAAGAATCTACTGCTATATCAATTTGAGGATAAGGGTCACTGTCCTTTGGACAGGCTTTATTAAGATCGATAAAATTTTAACACATGTTCCACGAGAATTCTTGCTTAGTTACAAGTACAGGGTTACAAAGCCAGGTCGGATACAATACTTCTCTAATGTATCAATTTTTGCAGTTAAGAGCTTGTCTACCTCAGCTTCAATAACTAAGCTACGCTATGGACCGAAGAGGCACTTCTTCTGCTTGATTGGCTTGTGTGCTGGGTCCACTCCAAGCTTATGCTCAATAATTTCTTGAGGAATGCAAGGCATATCCTCAACTGTCCAGGCGAATACGTCCTTATATTCAGTGAGATGTCTGAAGAGGAGAGCTATAAACTCTACTGGTAGAATTACAAATTTTTTTATCTTTCTATCTAGGATGCTCGGATCCAATGGTATTTCTTCAATTGGAAACTCGTCCTCTGGCTCCACCTTAGCTTTGCCTTTTCCTTTAGGCCCGGGTAACTCTAGTATCTCATGTGTATTCCTTGAAGGCCCTGCTTCTTCTCCTTCTCTCCTTGGGTCAGTTGGTCCTTTTGGTATGCTCGAGTTGGATGGAGCATCAAATGCTTGCAAAAAGACCTTATTCGTGATGGATATAGTTTGTGATTGGTACCGCAAGGACATTTCATGTAGCATGCCCGAGGCTCTTGCTGGTTACCAATTACCGTGCCTTTCGACCCATCCCTCGATATGAATATAATTCTAATGCGAAACACGGAGGGAAGGATACTATACATATACTGTGTGGGTCATCTGAAAATCATATTATAGGAACTGTCCCTTTTGACGATGACAAAATTAGTCATCTCGATCCTGTGCTTCGGGGGAATTCCAAGGGTCAGTGGAAGCATGATTTCGTCTTTCGGCATAGTCGAGTCTCCTGTGAAGCCTACCAGAGGGGTCTTGTAAGGTTTGATCAAGGATGGATCAATGTGCATTTTTTTCCAAGCATCTAAGAAGATGATTTCAGCTGAGCTTCTAGTGTCCTCAAACACTCATTGGATCTCATAGCCGGCCACTTGTATGTGAATCACCAAGGGGTCATTGTGAGGCATGCGACTGGGGACAGGATTGTCCGTGGTGTACTTGAGACTCATAAAAGATTTTAGCCTTTTTCCCCTATCTTCACTTGCAGGTAATGATGCAACATACCTCACATATTTTTTCCTCCCATTGCTGGAATCACCAGTCATCGGTCTCATAACTATAGTATTTATTATTCCAATTATGCAGATTTGCTAATCTTGAGTTGTGGGATTATTTTTGTTTTGACTATTCTGATTGGGTTGGTGAGGAGGGTAGTGCTGAGGCTACACCTGGTTGGCCCTGTTATTGGCATTCCTTTGAAATTCTATGGCAGTTCAGCTAATGAACTGCTGCAAGTGCCCCTCATGCAACTGCTCCGTGTCGTGACCATGTTGGCCATGGAACGCGCAATACTTTGATTTGTCTTTTTGGTTGGGTCTTGCTAGCATTGGAGGAAGAGACTCGAGGATCCCAAGATGCTATACCTGGTACAATATTTCCCTCCTTGAAGTATTTAAAGGTGTAAAATCTGAGTCCGGTAGAACCTTTGTTCTTGGAGATCGATCCTCGATATTATTGTTCGAATAAACTATCCGATTTGCCAATTGCCTGCTGCTGGGATAGTTCAATTTTTGATCCACGACTTTTGGCTTTTTAGAAGAGGAAAGATTAAGAGTTCTTATATTCTTCTCTTTTTGAGAATCATACATTTCTCTCTTAGTTCTATTGGACTCCTCACCCCGTATGAATTTTGATGCCTTTTCCAACAACTCTAAGTAAGTATCCGACATCTTTTTTGCCACTTCAGCATTGTAACTTCCAAGTTGGATGCCGCTGCAGAAGGTAGGAATCAGGATTTCCCATCCACATTTTTTATCTGAATCACTTCATTGTTGAAGAAATCAACGAACTTATTGAGAGGCTCATCTGACTTCTGTCGAATGTTCATGAGGTACGAGATATCTTTCTGCAACACTAATTTACTTTGGAAGTGTCTCAGGAAGGTCTTTGCAAGCTCATGAAAAGTTGCGATTGAGTTTGAAGGCAGCTCTTGGAACGATTTTTGTTTAGGGCCTCGGAGCGTCGTGGCAAATAGTTTGCACCGGATGGCATCATCGTAGCCATAGAGGCTAGTGATATCCACCAGACATGTTGTAGATGTTCAGATGGGTTGGAGTCACCCTTGTACCTGCCGAGCTCAGGCAATTTAAATTGCATCAGCAAATGCTCGGTCCTTATCGAGATCATGAACGGATATCTATCTATTTCCGTTGGAGCAGAAACATGTACAATCAGGTTAATTTTCTTTAAAATCTCCTGAATTTTGTTCTCGAGACTCTGCTCCTCAAGCTATTTTAAAACAGTTGAGGAGGGGTCATTGTGATCGATGCTTTTAAAAGATTGGGCACCGATCCTGTCATGCACTAGTATTCTTTTCAGTTTGCTAGTAGTTGAGTGTGACTCTTATGATCGGTCATCCGAGCGGGAAGTCATGATTTTGTACTGGAGGTCGCTTGGACTTACGGCATTTTTTGATTGTTTCCCAGGTCTCCGGCCTATAATTCTTTGCTATTCAGCTCGAGGTGTAATTGCTCCATTAGACCGATCAGATGGAGTTTAATTCTCATGCTACTCGACGAACGCTCTAAAGGTAAGAGGAACTCAAAATGAACACCAATGTACTTCAACACATCATTTTGCTTCTGTTGTGCTTCGGTGGACGCTCCAAAATCTTCTGCCTCATCATTTTGGAAGAGGATTACTTGCTTTGGCTTCCTTAATAGCTGCGCGTCTTGCACCTCGGTTCTTCATTTTTTCAAAAATAGAACTGACAAAGAAACTTGTTGTAAGTAAAAATAGGTGAGATTTTGCATTCCCGCAGATGGCGTCAAATGACGAAGAGTGAAATTGATAGAGAGAGAAAGAAGAGACTGAGGAGAAAATTTGAGAATTGAATTAACAAGAGATTACGATGAAGATAATCGTGTGGACTTGGCACTCAAACCCCTTATTTATAGATACACAGGGGCTCATGGCGAACATCCTACTACTTGAACTATGCCTAAATTACATAATTGTCCTTAATGAGGCTGTCACGTAAGCACTTCTAGAACAATCATTAGAAATATACCAAGCACCAATCCTGAGCACCATCAAATTGGTTGGTTGTTAGATTCTTCTTCTGAGGCCATTATCCAATCTTAGAATTTTTTACAAAATATCAAAAATTTGTTCTTCGCGAAATCTTGAGTGTTGAATCCTTAAAACCACACACCCTTTATGAATTCCTTGCTTCGCAAACATGTCAACATGGAATGGACACCTTTTGAGGAAATTAATGCTTATCCTTGGGCTCAAAAGAATATATTTACATTGGGATGTGCACTTTGGATAGGTATAGGAGATCCAGAGTGAATACAAAAATTTTATGATTCTTGTAATCACGTATTGGCAGGGATGTATCGATACCTATTAATTTGCCTTGCACAAAATACAATCATGATTTGAAAGAGGTCGAAACGATAAAGGGTGAAATTTTGAAAATCATTGAGGAGAGAAAAACCACACTTTTAGAGAATGGGAAAAGGGAAAAAGCTGGTTCAGATGTGTTATCTCGAATAATGGTGGAACAAAATGCACGTGCAATGCCTGACTTGGAAATTGCTTTTATTGCTAAACATGTTTACAGCTTCCTAGCTATGAAACCAAAAATGTAGTAATTACCTTCACTTTGAAAAATCTTGCAGAGCTTTCCCATGTCTATAATGTTGTTTACACCGGTACAATACTAATACTCTCAAACTTATTTTGAAATCAATTTCCTCTAATGTTAAACCAAGTATTGTTTTTAGAAAGGGGAAAAATTTCCTCTTTATCAAATTTTTAGTTGGTTTGATTCTGACTAGGGGTTATTGGACTAGCTCATTTTATACAAACTGATTACTATTATATAGCATATGTTAAATAATCAAACTTGTACATTTCTTGTGATGTGATTTTGTATGCTAAGTGAATAATAATATTGTGCATAGAAATGTACTCTATTTTGTTCATATTTAGCTTGGAAATGAAGATTAAACTTGAAATGTTGTCCATTCAGTGGTTTTGGATAAATGGTAGAGAGATAAATCTTATTCACCGGTCTTTTGTTCGCTGAGGGATTTCTATTTTATTTTGTTATCCAACGGGCATGTTTTTTTTTTAAAAATGCATGCTTTCGTTGAGTTGTATTCTTTTAAATCACACAACTTCAATAAGGGAGTAACAAGGATATTATGCAATATGCATCTAACAATGTTAATTAATAGAACCATGAGACATGTAGGATATTAATTAAAAATTGACAGAAAAATATTTAGGTAGACTCGATTTTGATCCTTACCTATAGATCTTGTGGTTATGATTAAATCTAATGCAATTTTGCTTGCATCAGATGATATCATTTATTTTAGGGTTAATTACATTTACCTCCCCTGAGGTTTGGCCAAAAAACCAAATAAACCCCAAAGTTTGGGAAAACTATGAATACCCCCTTGAAAGTTACTGCTGCTAAATCACTCAGACAGAATAATTGAAAAGACAAAATTACCCACAAATTTGCATTCATTAGAAAAAAATACCCTTGAAGTCCTATACCCCAATACATGAATATACAAGACCCTCGATCTGCGTCACCATCTCATCCTTTTCCTATCGCCTCTCGAGTCCAACAATACCACCAGCCTTCCAAACCTAGAAAAACCCATTACTTTGAAGGAAAAATCTAAATTTAGGGGGGAACCAGTAGTTTTCTTCTCGACGGAGGACATTCAACGCCTATCAATGCCATTCAAATTTGCATTAATTGGCAAGTTTTCAAAGGGCAAGCCATCCATGGAAGCTTTGAGAAAAGAATTTTAGAAAATTGAATTTAAGGGTGGCTTTAAACTAGGGTTTCTGGATTACCGGCCCATCTTGATTCGATTTGATTTGGAGGAAATTTCCTACACTCTTGGTGCAAAGGCCAGTGAACTATTTTGGGATGTAGGATGAGGATTCTCAAATGGACACTGGATGTTCGACCTAATGTAGAAGCACTAGTGGTTCCTCCATGGATTTCATTGATAGATTTTCCAGTAGCTTATTTTGATAAGGTGGCCTTTTTTTGGGTGCTCAATTAGTAGGCAATTTGCTGAAAATTGACACTTCTACAGCGGCTATAAATAATCAGCCAAACATAGCCCGGGTCTATATTGAATGTGATCTAACAAAACCCTTGCCAACTAGGGTTTATGCGGGGAAGGAAAATGATGGTAGTTTTTGGCAAAGATTACTTATGATGATCTTTCCTCGCATTACTTCAACTATAACAGAGTCAGATATTTCATGGACGAATGTCGGCTAAAGGCTAAGCCAATGCTCCCAAATCATGATCCATCAAAGAGGAAAGTGGTTGACAAGCAGGATAGGGTATGTAGACTAAATCCGACGTGGGTGAGGCGAAGCATTTGGACTTACTACTGCTAAGAAATCGGTGGTTCCTACACTAGTTGCGAATTCAAAAGGTAATAATAAAAATCTGAATTTTGCTACTAAAGATACAACTATGATTGCAGACACAGAATCTAGGAAGGATGGCTCTCATATGGAGACGATTGAGGCTGGACAGAGAGCATCAGTGATGGGTATGCCACCAGGGAATATAACTCCTCCACTACTGACCTCGATATGGTTAGATTCCACCATTCTTGATATGTTGAAAGGGGCTGATGTAATAACCCCCATGTAAATCATGCAGGACCTCTCCGTGCATATGGGATTTTCAACTGAGCAAAGCGAGAGGGTTGAGAAGGTGCTTGCAAAAAATTCACAATTCTGGCTTCGCTATTCAACTCTACGAGATAATTAGAATGATAGATTTCGTACAAACAAGAAATTAATGAAGGAGAGGTGCTTGATTCTTTGTTGGCCTTGGATGAAGTATCTCACTTTCCACGGTTGACAGAAATCCTTCGTGCTTTCTTGGACTCCATTAAGGGCAGTGCTATAGAAACGGTTGTTGAGGTGTCTTCTTTACCAAGCTTGAGTGGAATACGGCATACAAGACGTAAGAGGAAAAACTATCCAGTTACGAGAACCATGTTAACAAGGCATGCAATGCATGCCTTCAAAGAGCCTTATTCAACCTTGCTTAATGATTAATGCATTACTTTGGAATGTTCAACCTTGCAAAAAATTCTATGAATCTTCCCCGTGCTTAAAAAACTTATTAGAATGCACAATATTCCCCTGGTAGTACTCCTCGAACCTATGGCTGACAGTAATAGGTTAGAGGCCTTTTGTTTTAGTTGCATTTGTATTCTATTTGGTCAGCAGGTATAATAAAATTTGGGTTTTGTGGAGGAAACTGTTTCATCTTCATGTTTTACAGAATATTGAAAAATGTATTCATCTTGGTCTTACTCATAATAATTGGAGCCACTCCATGAAAGTTACTTTTGTTTATGCCAAAAGTACAACAACAGAATGTAGAGAGTTGTGGGAACAATTATAGTCGATTGGTGACTCTATGGCAGATCCATGGACAATTGGAGAATATTTTAATGTAATCGAATTCCCAGCTAAATATTTAGGAAGAGCACAACAACATAGGCAAGCCATGGCTGATTTTTCACATATGATCATGCAGTACAGGCTTAAAAATCTAGCTTCCTCAGGCAGCAACTTCACTTGGACTGGAGTATGTCAAGGCAAGCCGATTGATATGGAAACGTCTAGATAGGATTTTGATAAACCAAGCCCGGGAAGATCTTTTTCCAGAATTATTAGTCACTCATCTCAATCACACAACTTTAGATCACTCACCTCTATTATGGTCTCTCAGTTCGTGGCAAGAGCATAACCTTTGGCTATTCATCTTTTAAAATACGTGGATGAGGCATCATTTGTTCCTGGATGCTGTTAAACAGAGTTGGGTTCATCCTATTTTGGGTTCGGGAATGCTGGTGTTTAGTTTGAAATTTCGACGCCTGAAAGGAAGATTAAAGGATTGGAATATGGATGTTTTTGGAAATGTCTTCTATGCAATCCAAAGGGTAGAAGAAGAAGTGTCTGTTAAATAAACTAATTATGAACATGTTAAGATGAAAAAGGCAATAGAAGAATTACATGCAGCACATGCCACTCTTTTGTCGCATCTTAAGAACGAGGAGCTGTTCTTTCAACAAAAGGCTAGCGTTAAATGGCTGTAGGAAGGGGATGCTAATTGACCAAATTTTTTCACGCCACTTTGCTGGAAAAGAGGGCAGCTTTGTTGATCAGAAGAATCAAAAGGGGGAATAGCACAGATGTTAAATCTGAAGGGGTTCAATTCTTTCAGACCCTACTAACAGGTGAAATGGTTGACACTTAGTCGATGGAATCTCTTCTCTAGAATATTCCTTTGGGTATTTTAGCCACCCAAAAGATGGAATTGACCAAACCGGCATCTATGGGAAAAGTTCAGCAGGTGGTCTTTCAGATGGATAAGGACAACGCCGCTGGCCCAGATGGATTCTCAGGAATATTTTTGACAACTTGTTAGGATGCCATTGCAGAGGATCTTTTGGGTGCGGTGCAGGAATTTTTTATAGGAGTTCCTATTCCTTGAGCTATTGCCTGTGCTCTCATTGTCTTGATTCCTAAAAAAGATAACCCTAGCACTTTTGCAAATTTTCAACCGATCTCATTATGTAATTTTGTGAATAAAGTATTTTCAAAACTCTTGGCTAATCGGTTATATGATCCAGCTTGCTTTCTCAAATTATATCCCTAGAGCAAGTAGGGTTTGTTAAGGTACGTATGATGGAAGATAATGTTTTGCTGGCTCAGGAGATTCTCGATTTGATTGATCAAAAAACCTATGGAAAAAATGTTATCCTCAAGTTAGGCTTGATGAATGCCTTTGATCGAGTCTCTTGGACTTCTCTTGAATGGCTTCTCATTAAATTTGGGTTTCGTACGTCTTTTTGTAATATGGTTTTGAATAATCTAAGAAACGGCTGGTTTCCTGTGTTGATCAATGGTGAATCGGCGGGTTTCTTTCAAACATCTGGAGGCATCAAGCAAAGTGTTCCTTTGTCGCCTCTTCTCTTTATTATTGGTTCTAAAGTTCTTTCAAGAGGGCTAAATGCCTTGGTTACCCAAAAGAAAATCCATATGGTTTGCCGAGGAACAACATGGTGGTTTCTCATATGGCTTTTGCAGATGATGTGGTCATCTTTTACAAATGTGATATCAAATCGATTGCGCAGCATCTTCGTGACTTCTTGAAAACCTATGAGTAGGTTAGGGCAAAGGATCAATTTATGCAAAATTTCTCTATTCACTTCAGAAAAGATGAAGCCGAGACAGTTAGGGATGTTGGAGAGGCTTCTGGCATTAGGCAGACAAAATTTCCACTTCATTACCTTGGATGTATTTTGCATAATGGGAACAAATGCATTAGTCACTTTCAATGTCTAGTGGAGAAAATTCAACGTCGACTAGCTGGTTGGAAGCAAATGCTGCTTTTGCTGGGACGCCGGTTAATCCTTATAAAACATGTGCTCTCTTTGATTCCAATACATATTATGGCGGTTCAAGATCCCCTTAAAGCAAATACATTGCAAATTGAGAAGATTATGGCTGATTTTTTTTTTTAGGGGGGAGAGGGGGTTGGATTTTGGTAATCAGAGGTAGTGGATAACATGGAAGAACCTTTGTTACCTGAAACAGGAAGGTGGCCTTGGTGTTAGGGGCTTGGAGACTATTATTAAGGTATTCTCCCTTAAATTATGGTGGAATTTCCACACTTCCATCTCCTTACGGTCTAGATTCCTGAGAGCGAGATATGCACATGGGAATATGAGCCATGGTCCACGGTTTGGAATCGCATGCAAAAGGTGGCCAAAACTTTTCAAGACTACACTCAAACTCTTATACATAATGATGAGTCTTCATTTTGTTCTCTAATTAGACTGGGGAAGGACCTATCCTGGATGCTAATATATCTTCGGTAAAGGACATTCACATGTGCAATGTATTTTCTAATATGCGTGGCTGGAATTGTACTTTTCTTGATGAACATGTTTCGGCTGCCATTAAGGAAAAGGTTCTTTCTGCCAATTTGTTCCTCTTTAATGAATTGGATATGGTGATTTGGCAAACCACAGCTTAGGGTAACTTCACTGTTAAAGATGCATATCAGGTTTTTCATCATCGCAAGAGCAACACTTTGTCCCGTAAACAAATCTGGAGTACTCGAATTCCTATAAAATAGTCCATTCCTGTTTATGTGGAAGTTGCTTAATGGCTTCCTTCTATTTCTAGAGATTCTTACTCAATTTGGTTTTCACAGTCCTTCCAAGTGTCCTATGTGGGAGCATATGGACTTTATAGACCATTGGTTTGCTTCTTGTAACTTTGCATCCTCCATATGGCAATTTTTTAGTGTCAAATTTAATGTCTTGCCTTTGAACACAAGCTTTTTGAATTGCTAGTTATATAATTGGTAGCTCACGACAAACTCCAAGGAGGAAGCCGATTTTTTTGGTTTGGTGCCCGTGCTAATCTGTTTGAATTTTTGGACTGCTTGGACCAAATTTTTATATAGTGGGTTGAATCTCTCTTTCTCGTGCTTGATCAATAATGTTATGGCTAAAACTATAGATGCAAGTTTCGTAAATTGATTTTGGGTGCGAGTTAATTTTCCAGTGATGTAAGTTTCCTCCAATTTTCCAGTGATGTAAGTTTCCTCCAATTTTCCACGTTTTAAATCTATTGCATGGTAGCCTATCCTCCAAGTTGTGTTAAGCTTAATTTGGACAGATCTTCTATGGGTAATCCGGGTCAGGCAAGCTATGGAGGGATAATTTGGGACTATTGCAGCCAGGTTATTGCTAGTTTTGCATAAGAACAGGTCATGAGACAAGCTTATGCATAGAGGCGATGGGATTCCTGAAGGGGCTTCAACTATTCTTGCATCTTGGCATCTTGGCATCAAGGAGGGTGTGCTTGAGACAGATTCACCAATGTTAAGTAGAATGATTTTGGGACAGTGTGCTATTGCATGGTGGATCAATCCTCTTGTTCGGCAAATATAGCATTTGCTTATGCTGGAAATTATGTGGTTCAGCATGTGCATCGAGAAGCTAATTCTGTGGCAGATTTCTTATCATGGATGGGAAGTGGTTCGGATTCAATGGATTTGGTTTGGAGCTTCAGATATTCCACATTCATTGCTTGGCCGTCTTAGACTAGATGAGATTGGTCTTCCCTCAATTAGACAAGTAACTTTTTCTAAGAAAGCAATGTGGTTTTGTTTTTCATTTTCTTGTTGGCCTATGTATTGCTGCAAGTTTCGACCTAGTCCCCCTCCATGTACCTTTATTGTTTCAAAATAAATAAAATATGGGAACAGCGTCCCCCACCATGATCGATGGTTAGCTAGTTAAAAAAAATGTTTCAATGCAAAAATATTTTAATGCACTAGGTTGTGGCATTTATGGTTGATTGGGCTCATTAGGTAGGTGTTGATTGGACAAATCAACTACTTGCCGATTGGGCTCATTAGGTGGTCTCGCCCTAATAGATATGTGGTAGATTGGGGTCATTAATTAGGTGTTAAATTGGACTGATGGAATATTTATTGGTTAGGATCATTAGGTGACATAACCTTAATTCGTGTTGCAGTGAAAACCATAATATCCCACTGATTTGGGCGGAAGTCCGTCAAATCCATTTGATCATCAGACCCCGTCGTACAGACTGTGATGAAGTTTTAGACAAGTCTTGCATATGTACAATTTGAGCTGAAACGGTTGTAACATTATATCCAATAAATGAAGTGTCCTGCTGGAAAATACTGCTTAGGGTAAACAAATTTCGCACATAAAAATTAACATAGAATTCAAACATTAAAATATAAATGAAAAGTTCGAGATGCAATTCTTTAGAGAAAATTCAACCAACAAATTTTGTATAGAAAATTAGCATAAAACTCAAACATAAAATGTAAATGAATATTAGCAATATCTAAAGTAAATTTTATTTTATTTCTTAAGTATTTAAAGTTCTATTTGTTTATAATTTTATAGATTGTCATTGATTAAATATTTTTTTTACAGTCAACTATCCAGATTTGTGGAAGTGCTTTTGGAATGTGGGGTGGAGGTGGATGTAGTCTGTGTTCGAAAAGCAAGAAACAGGGTGGTGGATCTTGTTGTGGAAAAGGAAAGGAGTGTACATGATATGGATTTTGATCAGCCAGGGGCACTAGAGGATATCCAAAAAGACGAATAAGAGAGAAGCAAGTGTGAAATGGGAAGATTTGATACCAGAATCGCCAAATTTGTTGAAAAAGACAAAGAAGGTCTCAAATATTTGATTCAATTCCGAAATCAATCCAAGAGATAAGGTGATCTCAAATATTAATTCAGTTCCAAAATCAGTAGAGATTCATTAAGCTGATTGAATTTGTTAACTTTTAATCTGTGATTTGGGTATGATCCAGCCTTGTAATCAGGATGTTTTTTATTGACTGCTCTTTTAATAGCTAACAGTAATGCAGTTGTTCACCAACCAATACATATTGAACAAGGTGCTCTTTTAATATCTAGCTGGACCTGTGTGTTAGCCATAAAACTTGGATTCAGTTGCTGCTCTTAGAATTTCAGGTTTATTGTATGCATTCTCAACAGAGACTACCTCCAATCTTACATTTAATTTTTTGATTATGATCCAGCCTTGTCATCAGGATGCATTTTATTGGCTGCTCTTTTAATAGCTGATAGTATTGCAGTTGTCCTCTTGCTTATTCATTGAGAGAGCCATTTGTCGTTCTTTCGTTTTTTTGTTGCTGCACTTATTGTTGGGGGGGGGGGGATGGTTCAATTGTTTTTTCTTACAAACCCTCTTTGGTTGTATTTTTACAAAGCGAAGTCTACTCTATTACTTGAATTCCCATGCCCAGATGTAAGCCAACAATTCAATGAAATGCCTGAAATTGACATGGCTTAAGCTAGAAAGTATTCTTGATATGTTTTGCGTGTATTTAGACATTTATTTAGCGTTTTGTTGACTACTGAATGTTAAATTAAATAACGAGCTCTTTTGGTTTCCTGTTTTGTTTGTGCTTCCAGTATCCATACTCTATTTGGAAAGGAATACTTGCTCTATGTGAATATATAATCAAAACTTGCACCACCAGTATAGCCGCATTACAATTGGTAATATGAAAAGGAAAATATTTATGTAGATCCGATTTTTGATTCTACCAGTAGATCTTGTGGTCAGGATTAAATTTTAAAAATTTTTGTTTATATCAACTAATATCATGTAAATTTTCTAAAATTTAATCTAGATTATAGAATTTACAAGTAGAGTTAAAAATTAAGTCTACCTAAATATTTGTCATATGAAAATTCCAATCTTAGGATTTTGGTTGGCATGTGAAATTCATGGGTTCTGCCTTTAAAGCACTACATTATAAAGTCATTTTTGTCATCTTGCACTAAAACATTTTTGTTGTGTAGTGGATTACTTTGTTTAGCTTTATTTCAGTTTATTTACCTCTTTGGTAATCTTGTTGTGTGAATCTGTATTTTCTTCCAGCTAATTTTTTTTTCAACCTATAGACACTTATTTTTAAAAATATTATTTTTGTTATTTATCCTTTTTATAGGATAATTAGAAAAAATAAGATTTTAAAAAATTGGGGATTTATGTTTGTTTTTCTGTATCTATCATTTACCCATTCCTATCTCGATCTCTAGAGTTTGTCTTTCTCTCCTTCTTCACCTCTATCCCATTCCAATTCTATCTCTATCTCTATCTCTATCTCTAAGTTCCTAAAACTCCTAGAAATACCCCACTACTCTTCTCTACTTGTTTGACCATTGACATATCTTTCCTCATATCACTCTCTCTCCCTCACAATCCACAACTAATAGACTAATAAAATTCTATTAGAAGAATAATCCACAATTTTCATAAAGAGGAAAAGGAGTTACCATAATCATCATAATTAGAGTCTGGATCTTGCTATTCCTACTATCTAAATTCGTCAAAAATTTTGTAAGTCTTTATTTGTTTTATGCGACTTCATATAATCCCTGGCTTATTCTAAATTCTCTTACAAATATGTTCTTCATATGTTTGCATACAAATTCGTGAATTTGGAAAAAAAGAAAATTTAGTTTATTTTCGACTAATGTATTTTTTCCTTTAATTTATTGAAAATTTTTCTTTTCTTTTTTAGAATTCATATGAGCCCATTATTGGGACATAGGGTTATGTAATTTAGTTTTGGACATTTTTTTATTTCTTGTTTATTTGTAATTGTCAAGTCTGAGATAAATCAACTCACTTTTTGGCATTAAAATTAAAAAATTAAATTAAACTCGCAATCGGTTTCACTAGGAGTGAAAGTGTGCATAGTTTACTTATAGGGTAATCTAGTTTTCACACCTCAATAAGTCTCCCGAGCTCAAATCTCTAGTTTTTTAAAATACCAGGAGTCATTTATGTTGGGGTTTCAGCGTATGAGTAGGAGTCATTTATGTTGGGGTTTCAGCGTATGAGAAGGAGTCATTTATGTTGGGGTTTCAGCGTATGAGAAGTAGTCATTTATGTTGGGGTTTCAGCGTGTGAGAATGATCAAATTTTGGTGACGCGGTACATCGAAAATCCAATATCGGCTCCTATTTTTAGAAAACCCTTTTCCTATATTTATTTAATTGGGCCTATCGTAACATTTTTTTCTCAACCCCATTTTGGGCCCCTTTTTTTATTTTTTTATTTAATTTCAATATTTTATGCATTTTGTTAAAAATGGGGGGCGACAACTTGGCGACTGCACTAAGGGATGCTAGAGAATTCGAGCAATGTTTATGTTTATTCTTTTAATGTTAGGCCTTGTAAGTTGCTTTATGGTGGTTCTTTTTGCGTTTTATATTTTATCCATTTTTATTTTAGCTAAATATTTTTCTTTTGTTGGTTTTGTTAATTATAAACATCTCGTTTTAGTTTAAATTACTCTAACTCTAAGAGACACATCATGCATCACTCATCTGCAAAACGCGGTGCGTACCGTCCCACTTCTATTTTAGGATTCAGAACTCATGTAAGCATTCTATTTTAGGATTCAGAACTCATGTAAGCACACGGGTCCACGATGCTGTGCACTTATACTAGTATTGAAAAGGTCAAACTTGAACCACCTACTTGAGACCCTTGGAATTTATAGAAATATTATTTTTTGGGGTCACTCAGTCTGAAGGTTCGAGAACCAAACCAAACCTTCTGAATCCAGAATAAATGCATTGGTAAATGTCAACCTCATTGTACATGTGGATGTGTATTTTTTCTTAATTTCTTGAGCAGTTTTAGATTTTTGCAATTCCACTTATTTTGAATTTACATTGTTATTGTTATTGCATATAAAAAACAAATTTTTTTTTTTTTTAAAAAAAACGAAATTCATAATAGCATTATTTTTTTTTCTTTTTCTTTTTCTGTTGCATAATGATAAAAAGAATAATTCATGCATCTTTCTGTGGAACTGCTTCGGAGGTAACATGTGATGCTAACTACGGTTTTGGGCTAGTTAGGAGTTTGTGCTTTAGCTATATGAAAAGGTGTTTCTCAGGATATGTGTTCTTTGAGAAATGATCTGTAATTTTCTGATATTAGTGATTTAATTAGGCGTTACTGCTGATTCTTTATCTCATTGAAAGCATGAAATGAGGTTTCATGATCAGGTTCATGATATGGACTTATCTATAATATCTTACATGATAAAATTGTCAAAAATATATTTCTTGTAACTAAAAAAAAGAAAAATGCATCTGTGACAATGAGAATGCAGAATGCTGGTAACACATTTAGATTGTTCCCCATGCCCAAGGCTTCCCAGTTCCCTAGCAAACGGAAATCATTGATGTATGACGAAGGAAACATATGGGTACAGATATAAACGGGTGTATAAAAACTTTTAATTAAGTAAATAAAGACAAAGAGTAAGTAATTATATATATTAATAAATTAACGACACCAAAAACGTAAATGAAAAAGAAATAATAAAGTTAAGAAATATATAATTGTTGGTATCTAGTTCTAATCTTTATATTGATAGACCAGTATAAAAATTTAAAGTAAATATAAAAGATAAATATTATAAAACATTAACTTTGGCAAGAATAGGTTATCTTTAACGTAAAATAAAATAAAATTTAGCGTATGTTATGTTCATACAAAATTAGAGGATATAAGTAGTTAAACAAAGCAATTAATAACTATTTATTACTTTCCGTTAGTTAGTTTATATTCAAGCATTTATGAAAATAAAACCAAATTTTGTATATTCAAAATTTATTTAGTTTGTATTTTATTCCAAACAAAAAAAAAAAAAAAACTTGATATGTGTTAAATATGTATATCAAATTCTTGTTTTATGACTACAATGTCATTTTGTTTTTTTTTTTTCTTTCTGAAATAGACTAAATTTTTTTGTGGATATAAACGGTTGGACAATATAAAAATAAAAAAAATACTTATTACCGTCAATAATTAGTTCATATTCATTTTCGTAATAAAATAACTGTTTGAAAATAAAATTAAAATTTTGAATATTTCGAATCATGTTAAGTTTTTTACCAATCACTGATGGTAGAAAATGACTTATACATGATGCCACTTGTCATTATGTAGTAATTCTCATTAAACACCACCTATGCTATACTATATATATATATATATATATATACATGTCTTATTTGGCCGCACCACACAAAAACATATGTTTTTTGTATTTTTTTCGGGTAGTGACAAGAGTAGTCGCCACTGTGATTATATGCAGGACAACCAGGAAAATTTTATGTTTCGGTGTAATTGGAAAGCAGCACAAACATTTGGTTGAAGGACTAAATCTACTACAATTGAAGTTAAGGGACCATTTCGATTTTAATGAAAAAAATTGAAGGACTATTTAGGTGATTTTTCCAAAAACTAATTAAATGTTCTTTTTTTTATTTTTTCATTCTTATTTATATTTTCATGTCACTACGTATCTCACATGTTTCTTCTCTTTTACTTACTTAGAATAAACTCTATTATTTCTTTGGTTTATTTATTTAAATTATCTATCTACATATATGTTAAATCAAATACTCTAAATTTTTATTATTGGAATGTTATATTTTTTATAAGAAGGAAAGGTAATATATAAAAGATTTTTTTTTAAAAAAAATTCCTAAAAGCCGCTTCATATTAGTAAAACTATTTTTTTAATAAACATAATTTACATTGAATCTTTACATGCTTTCTTGATGACTCGAACCCATGACCTATATTATAGGAGAAGTATAGTCTTACTATTTAATAAAATTATTTAATACTTCCCTTTACTGATGTATAGTTTTTGAAAACATCACCCTTAGTACAACCATTTGAAATCTGTAACCACTAGTCATGTAACAATTTGTGGAATAGTAGTTACAATAAAGTTACAAAGAAATTCTCCCCTATTCTACTAGTGGGCTTTTTTATTTATTGTATCTATATTATTAATCAATTGGAAGTAAATTAATAAATAAAGCATGTTTTAAATAAAAAATAGTTATATTCATGTGAAGCGCTTTAAGAGATTTTTGTAGGGAATGTTTAAATGAATTCACTTAAGTTTCACTAAAATCATAAGCATTTATCATTAAAAATTTCATCTTCTTAAGTTTTTATCTATTAGGTGACACATATGATCAAAATAAGGTTTAATTAATTTTTCAGAATATCGTTTATTTGGAATTCTAGTACACTTCTGGCATGTATTTGGTTCAACTTTCAGCTCCTTACGTCCTAAATCCTAATTATAATCATTTAAAAATTATGGGATCATATTAATCCAAAATCCAAGCATTTGGGACCAAAAATGAAAAGTCAAAAATTTGAGTAGCAATTTAATTTTTGCCGTTATGTCACTATTGAATTTCTTTAATTGTGCTTTTCTGGCTCAAGTTGAAAAGAAAATATTAAGGACCAAATTTGTTTTTGGTGAAATTATTGAGATTAATTTGGCTCTCCTTCCAAATTGAGGACCAAAATTACATTTCCCCAAAAGTTACAACGTTATAGCTCATACTCTACCCAAATAGAAACTGAGACTATGGTCCTTAAATTGGGCAGTCCAAGGTCCGATGTTATAACATGAATTTTTTTTTTTGTTACTCACTTCGCAATATAGAGTGGATATTACAAACCATTAGATGATTGAAAAGTTAAGAGACCCACCTGTTTTTCAGTTATTTCAATAGCTATCGTACACATTCCGCATTGTGAAGTGAGTAGTTAAGACTTACTCGTTATAGCATCCATCATATTCAGCAAATGTATTGTATTACCAATTTGTGAGGCGCTCTTTTCCGGTGTAGCAAAAGGTTGGCTAAGATTCATTCATCATACATTTGGATGGAGGAATTTGAATGAATTTAGATTTCATAAGTTATTCAAAAAAATTAATATTGCGTTTGGATGGAGAAATTTGAGTAAATTTGATTTAAAATTCTAACTTATAATAAGTTATTCGAAAATAGTTAATTGATTTGGCTGTGGATTTGAAATCTACTAGTAAGTTGGAATGTGATTTTAATGGTTAAATGAGTAGATTTAAAATTCACCCAAATTTTATGTCATTTCAAATCCACCCAATTGAAATTCATTCATTTCAAATACTTCTTTTAATTCAAATTCGCCCATCCAAACACAATGTAAGGGATTTGCTGGGGATTCAAAATCCACCAACAAGTGAGAGTAGAATTTTAATTGTTAAATTATTGAATTTCAAATCCATCCAAAATTTATGTTATTTCTTATCTATCAAATTTTCATTTCATTTCAAATCCACCCAATTCAAATCCTTCATAGAATTAAAATTCACCCATCTAAATGCAACCTTACATATATTAATAAGAACATATTCAAATGAAATTAAAAAAAAAAAAATTAGAAAACGATGTTAGTAGTCCCTTACATTTCACGTTTATACCTTTTTAGTATCTCATATTCAAAATGATATATTTTCACTCCTTACAAATTCAAAACGTACCATTTCAATTTCTCAATATAATTACGGGTATATTTTAGAATGAGATACCACATTTGTATCACATGTTATATTTTTTTAAAGAATTGGCAACACAAATTCTATACAAGACATTACCTAAAATCTACTCCATCCACTATCACCATTCTATTCTCTTTCCTTGCCGCTTTCTCTCCATCACCCCCTAATGCAGCAACTCCAACCCCATTATTTTTGGGACAATTTAGTATTTAGAGTTATGTGTTGTCAATTTTGCTCCTAAAAAATCCGACATGTGATATGCATTTGACTATTTTAAGACAAAATATACCCATAATTATGCCAAGGGACCAACAAATAATATATTTTAAATTTATAAAGGACAAAAAAAGTATTATTTCTAATACGAGGAACTAAATAAATGCAAATATAAAATGCGAAGAACTATTAGGTTGTTTTTCCTAAAATGTTCAACGAGCAAAATGCAAAACTCAAAAAGTACCCCTTAAAATGTTCAATGTGCAAAATGCAAAACTCAAAACGTGCTCCAGGACATTGATCTTGCCTTTGTTTTTCTTTTAGGTTTTATTTTTTAGCAAGAATGCATTACTTGTCTTGGTATGTTTCTCTATTTTGAACATAGTTATGCTTTCAATAAAAAACAAAAAATAAAATCCAAAAGATTGCGGTAATATATGTACTCAATAATCCAATGGTGTAATGAAGTTCTGTAAATATGACTCTGTTTCGATAATCATTATTTAGAATATTATTAAGAATAATTATTATATTAAATTTTAGAATAATATGTGAGATAAAAAATGGTAAAAAAAAAACGTGTATAAAGAATAATTGTGAGACAACTAAAAATGATTGTGTGGTATTTTGATGTCTAGACTCTAGAGAACTAATCCGGAAACTTTTTATTTTTAATTTTTAATATGATGTCTGTGACAAAGTGCTATATTAAAAATCTATCATAAAGTGATTCTCATGATTGTATTAGAAATATTTGATCGTTTATCTTTTAGACAGAAGAGCCCCATAACTCAACTATGATAATGGTTCTCTTTTTTCATCATCATTTAATCTCATGCAAGTGCAGTGGAATGATAGACCCTGGCCCTTCACTTTTTTAACGTGTGAAAAACTTTCTAATTCGTGAGTAGAAGTTAATCATAGTAAGATATTCATGTGCAGAATCCCACCATCTTCACCTTAAAATATTTAATTTATGCATTTTAGGAAGTAAATATTAGATTAATTGATTTATGTATTTTGGGTAGTAAAAATAATATTGATTTGACTAGATTCATTAGTCTAGATTTATTATATTATGTAATTACTTATGTTAATATCTAGGTTCATACCCATTAAATATGCCTAGATTAATTAAATAATAAGTTCAATGTATATATAAAGCCTATAAAGATAGGCATTGCTGTAACAAAAAAGTATTAATTTCTCCCACTTTATTTGTCATTCTAACATATTTGGATCTTTAGGACTGCTTTTGAAAACAGAAAATGGGGTCAACCATTCCAAATTTTTTGTGTGGTTTTACCTTATCATATAAAATTAGAATTTGTTCAAATCTTAAAGGCCTTAATTTTTAAGTGTTCATATGTTCTTACTATATACAACGTAAAGTGTTTTTAAGTATATTGGCATTCCATCATTTACGTTTTAGTAAAATAATTTACAAATTCACAAATTTAGAACCACTTATCAAAGTCATACCCCGTGGCAAAATCACAAATAAAAACCAACTTCCTGATTTTAGATACTCGACCGAATTTCATTCATTCTTCTCCGAATCTAATAATAGTTTAATAGATTTGTCACTTTGTCACTTTTTATAAGTGCACTCTACGTCCCTTTTGCTCGGAAAAGATAAGCTCAAACACGTTAAATTTTTTTTTAACTCGGTTATATGGTAATATATTTTGGAAAAAAGAATGACTACCGTAATAATGATTTTCATACTTTAAGCATGTGTTATTAATCTGAGTGAACATACAAAGGATCATAATGGAATTTTGGTCTATAATCTATATATATACTAGTTTAACATCCCGTACAATGCACAGAAAAATGAATATATTAAAATTTTAAACTAAAACAATATTAGTGAGATAATGATATTACTGGAAAACTTTTAATAGTTAAATCAAATAAATGACAAAAACTAAATATATTACAACAAAGAGACAACTAAGGAACATTATTGTTGAGTATACACTTGGATTCTTATATTTATATCCTAAAAAATGATTAGAAAGCAATTAATTACTTTTATTATCACTTAAAAACTATTTCTAATTGTCACGCCCCCAAAACGGGACAATGACACGCAGCACCTCGAGATCACCCCAAGCATGCAAGGCACAGTACAAGAGAAAATCACATATACAAACCATAATACCTGTCATTAGATCTCAACATCAACCAATATAAGACCACAAACTATATTCAACAGCCATATCCATAACAATCCACAATAACCAAATCACAGTCATATACAAACAACAAACCACAATCCCACAACAGTCAGAAATTCAATCACAAGACGAATCTAACAAGTCCATAGGCACACAGGCCTAAGTATAAAACCCAAACTCACACTAAGATGGTAAATAGGAAAACTCTATCTCCAATAACTGGGGTCTGTACTAATCCCCTCCCTGACCAGCACTCGACTCAGGTCCTGTTAACGTCTCCTATTGGTCCTCAACTGCAAACATAGGAGAAATAATAACGGAGTAAGCACATCATACTTAGTAAATAACAATTAAACCCAATTATAGATAACATGTATACAATCAGTACAGGGAACAATATACGAGACATTTCCAATAATTAAAATACAAATGTCAATCAAGGAGCTCATGGTTCACAAAAGTCTTCCCAGCACTATGGATCCAGGTCTACCTATTATCTGCCTGAGTAGAGAAGGCATAACGGAGTGTCTATCACTTCTCTTCCCATAGACTGGGTATAACATTTACGAAGTAGAGTACTCAGTATATCATTTCATTCACTCACTCATAGCCAAGTCCACCAAAGTGACCCATTGAGCTCTTCACAGTAATCATTCATTAATACATAGTACAATAATGAACAATTGATACATTACATAACAAACATATAATTTATAAACGTACTTACCTTATAAATATTAATCGAAATAAATATTCTATGATTACAATACCAATCATATACACAATATCGATAAAAAGGCGTAAATGTTACTTACCTCGAAAATCAATTTCGTAGACGTATCCTAATTTCGACGGTCTAAAACTCTAATATCGAATCACCTGAACCAAGAGAGTGTTATACCATTAAAATAAAAATCGAGATAGGAATTCACTTTTGGGCATCACTCAAATTTTCAAATTAGTCATTAATTGAACACATTGTCATTAAGTAAGGATTGACTTAAATTTGTGAAAATAAGATAAAAATCTAAGAATTAGGGTTCATAATTTCAAATATCTCACTAGGTTAAGAATTGTCAATACCCTAATTCAAAGCTCACAAAAACAATAGTTAAAAAGTCATTTCAAACCGTAAATCAAGTCCTAATAACTCATAAATATATTTGGTAATAAAATCAATTCACAAAACAACAAAATTAAACAAATTAATTTCCTGAGTAACTTAGAATTTAACATAAAAATCATACAGATCTGGAAGTAAAACTTACTTTTGAAGTTGGATTAAAGGTCTACGAGGATTCCTAGATCACTAATTTGATTTGGGAGGAAAATTTCTAAATGGATAATGAGATTTGAGAAATTGGGCAAAAGAAAGTTTTGGCAATTTGTCTCTGGAATGCGTTTGCAGAAATTAAAGTAACATTCAGGTAGGAAACTTCGTAACAAAGTTTTAATAGATTTTCAAGATTTGCATTTTAGTCCCTCAAGTTTTGTAAAATTATACTTTGACCCAAAAATTTTAGAAAATATTTAAAAAGGGTAAAACAATTACTTAACATTTGAAAGGGATATTAATGAGTATTTAAAATGATAAAATCAAGTACAAAAATATGTGATATGATTAGCAAAGTCGGGTATTACACTAATATTTATACGATGACAATGACATTATCCCTAGTTTGGATATATATTTTATATAAAAATAAATCATATATGGCATGTTAAGTATATATATGGAACAATTATGAAGTATTTTGTCTAAATTATCAATTAGTTTGTACTTATTTTTAATCAAATATTGCGTGGTAGTTATCAAGATAAAGACTAATCTAGTTTATGAGTTAAAAGGCATTGATATTTTAATTAATTAGTGATGCACAGATAAAAACAAAAAAACAAAAAACTAATATGTGGCATCTTTTATGAGAACTTTTACTAATTAGGGTTTTGCTATACTATATAGTACAAATATAGACAATATAAATCAGGATAAAACATAATCAACGATTTAAAATTTTTGAAAAACATGTTGTTATCAAAAGTCTGAAAAAATATGTTTATTTAAATTTTGATATAGTAAGACAAGAATTGCTATCAAGAAAACATAATGTCATATCAAAAAACTTAAAAGAAAAGATTAATAAATAAATTTCCAGATGACTTTCAAAATTGTTAATAACATTTAACAAAATTGGCACGACTCATGTACCATTAAGCCAAATATTTTTTCCAATTATAAAACTTTAATCTCCCCCAAAAGATAATTATTGTGAAAATTATCATCAGTCTTACCTATAAATAAAATGTTTTGCTCCTATTTTTATATATTAAGTCTTCATCCATAATATGAAATTTTCAATATAATGTAACACCATGAATAGCACATTGAAAATTTGGTAGATAAAGTTTCCCACTTTGGGGCCCGCAGGCCTCTCCCAAAAACTTAAGGTCTGTTTGGTTTATTGGATGATGTCAGATTGGATAAATAATCCATATTCGTTATGTTGTGTTGGTTGAGCTTTTTGACACAGGATTGTAATTCCAACTAACCAACTTAATTTCTTGTGGAAAGGATAAAATAATACTATGTGGGAGATGATATTAGTTATCCTGGGATGTGTCCCTAGATGGGATAACAAAAATTTTGACCAATTTAACCCTATTAAATTTTATGACACTACATCATATGATGTCATATTGGATTTTAGGAGTATTCATGAATCGGATATTAAGTCCATATGCCTAATGGGCAACCCAACCCAATTTAATGGGTCAAAAGAAAATTACATAATATTTGGTTCGTTTACATGAGTACTTGATCCAATACATTTATGACAATTTTGTATTCCAAAAACATAAAGAATAAAAAATTTGATTACCTAATTACACAAATACCCCTATAATTGAGTTGAATAAGAGAAAAAATCATTTAATATTAGACTTTAATATGTAAAATTACAAAATTAATTTTAAAAAATAAAACGACAACTTATTACATAAGTATTATACACCTGTAAATGAGTATAGGTGGAGTAAAAGCCCCTTATTATTAGGTCACAATACGTAAAATTACACAATCGACTCAATATATGCATTGGGTTAGGATATTCTAGGTCACAAACTATTAATCCAGTAATCCTAATACCCAAACCATTAGCATTAATCAATTCAGATACCCAATTTTTATGATTCGAAATTGACTAGGTTAACAGGTTTTTCGAGTTAGTGTGTCGACATAAATATGTTAAATATTCTATGTAATAACAATTTATTTAATTCTCACATTTATTTTTAGCATGCTTTAATTACAATAATATTATTTGAATATTATTTGTTGGATTACCAAAAATAAAGTGTAAATTTAGGGGTATATTATTCAGTAAAATAATAATTTGATTTCCAATCAAATGCAAGATGGTTATTATTTTTAAGATATCCCATATAGTTCAATGTCAACCAAATACTGGATAATTGAATGAATCATCTGGGATGACTCATCTTAAGATTAATTGTTCCAAGATGAGACATCCTATCTCATCTAGTATGTAAACCAAATGGAACCTTAGGATCTTGCAATTACATGTATCATTATCCCAATTTAAATATTGGCACTCAATAAGTTACAAAAATAAATAAGTAATTAAATAAATAATGACCCAATACATGTAAGTATGTAGAGTTTTATCCATGTAAATATTGTGTTGAGTGTTAATTTGTAAACCTAAAAATAAAAAATGCAAGAGGTTTTTAACAAAACTCTAGACTAAAACATTTGAATTAATGATTAGATATTCTAAACGAAGATTCACTAAAACACATACCTTAGCAATATAGGTAATACTTGCAGCTATTTAGAAATATACTTCCTCTAAATATCTTACTTCCTAAAGAAAATAGAAAAAAGAATGATAAGATAAGAAAAATAAGTAAAATAAAAATTAGTTACCGTGTGATGAAAAGTTTTTTACCACAACAAAATGATTATATCTCTATTTCACCTATTACAAAAATTAAGTCAATGCAAAAATTATCCGTATGAAAGCAATGAGACCTGTCGAATGGAATAAAGAACAAAAAAAAAATACTAAATAATATTATAAATATATTAATTTAATACGACTTTGAAGAAGATAAATGAACACTATACTGATTAATTGGTGATGTGAACATTGAGAAAAGGTCATGTGATCATGAAATTCAAAAGCAATATAATAATGAATATTATGATCATAAACTTGAAAGCAATGTAATGAGGAAATATCTATATATCTATATCTATCTATATATCTATATATATATACCAGTAGATAGGTTAGAGTTTCAATATGTATGTTAAATTAAAGGGTTAAATGCAAAAAATCCTCCTGAACTTACACTCCAGTTGCACTTTGCCCCCCTCAACTTATTTAATAAGCACTTTACACCCTCTTTTATGTTTCAAGACAAAATTATCCCTATTATTTTAATTATTATTATTTTTCTTTTTTTCTTTTTTTTTCCTTTTATTTATTTTCTCTATCTTGTTTTTCTTTATTTTGCATTTTTTTCATTATTCTCTCTTGCTACCACTAAATAATTACTTTACTTTTAATAATTAATTAATTAAAGTTTTAAATTTTCACATGTGTCTAAATAATTTAATATATAGATTAATCATCCTTTATTGCAATAAATATAATACAATAAATATACCTTGTTGTAATATAAAGTTTGTGATTAACTATTAATAGTAAGATTAATAAATAAAAAATAAAATTTTTGAGCTAGAGGAAATTAAAAATTTTATAGTATACAAATAAAGTTATCGAATGAAAAAATGTGTACAACATTTTATTTACAGTGTAATATCAAAAAAATATATGGTAAGAAAATATTACGACTATATTAGTATAAGGGATTTTGAAGTTGCGGTAAATTCAACTGAAATATGACCCGTGAATGATATGGCACCAAAAAAATTTTTGTTTGCATACTTAGAATGTATATTTTAATTTCTTTTGAAAAATTATTTTATCTTTTTATAGTTTGTTTATTTGTTAATTATAGCATAGCTTGTAAAACTCATAATATCTATATTATACTATTTAATATATATTGCTTGTATTAAAAAAACTTATTTAATCTATAAATTATTTATAAATATGTAAAAAAATAAGAGCTTTTAACTAACAAATTACTTTTAGTATAATAATTTAACAGTAACAAGAAAGAATGGATAAAAATATAAAAGGAAAAATATGACAGAAAATAAATAAATTGGTAAGAAGAGAAAAAATGAAAAAAAAAATAAAATAGTAGGGGCAATTTTGTTTCAAAACATAAAGAAGTAAGGGATAGGGGGTAAAGTGTCCATTAAATAAGTTGAGGGGGGCAAAGTGGAACTGAGGTGTAAGTTTAGGAGTTTTTTTTTTGCATTTAACCCTAAATCAAAACGTTAGATAAATACGTCTCTTGAAAACAAACACTTAAATTCTAGATGATAAGATTTAGTTTTTTATTTTACTCCAAAATGCAGTTTGTTGATATGGATTTGAATGAATTTTAAAGGTTTAAGATATTCATACATATGAGTTTGAAAACAGGTAAAAGATCACAATGTACAATCCTATATTTAGAATCCAAGCAGTAGTAGGTTACAAAATTGAAACCTATAGTTAGTGATTGGTCAATAGTAAAATTCAAAAGTTGGGCAAATGCATACTCCGATAAGTTATGGCTATTTCTTGACATGAATGTGTTTAGTTATAGAATGCAAGATAGGATTTTTAGTGAGATTAATTGCACTAGTGTTATCGAATCTTATAGGCACACAATCAAAAATAACACCAAATTCTTTTAACGTATATTTCATCCACAGATGTTGAGCACAACAATTTCCAACAACAATATATTCGGCCTCAGCCGTAGAAAGGGAAATAGAATTTTTCTTCTTGCTAAACCAAAACACCAGACAATTACCCAAGAAGTGACATGTACCGCTAGTACTTTTTCTATCAATTTTGCAACCTGCAAAGTCGGCATCTGAATAACTGATCAAATCAAAACTAGTGGATTTAGGATACCAAAGACAGACTAAAATCTTACAAAGTTTAATGTGCCTTTCAAGTATCTAAAGATTCTTTTTACAGCAATAATCTGATTCCTTAGGACATGATTGAAATCTAGCACAAAGACAAACGGCAAACATAATATCCGGTCTACTGGCTGTAAATAAAGTAGGATTCTGATCATACCTCTATAGTATTTTTCATCAACAGTATTACCTTCTTCATCTTTGTCAAGCTTGGTTGAGGTACACATTGGCATCCCAACTTGTTTACAATCCTTCATTCCAAAACGCTTGAGTAGCTCCTTTGTATATTTGATTTGGGTGATGAAAGTTCCTTCTTTTGTTTGGTGAACTTGAAGTCCAAGGAAGAATTGTAATTCTCCAATCATACTCATCTCAAACTCCATTTGCATTAGACAAGAGAAATCCTTACACAAATTTTCATTAGTTGCTCCAAAGATGATATCATCGAAGTAAATTTGGACAACTAAAAAATCATTAGAATTAATTTTGGTGAAGAGAGAGTAGTATCAAAACACCCTTTTTAAAACCGTTTTCAATTAAAAAATCACTTAACCTTTCATACCAAGCTCTGGGAGCTTGTTTTAAACCATATAAAGCTTTTGAGAGTTTGTAGATATGATTTGAAAAAATTTTATTTTCAAAACCAGGGTGTTATTCAACAAAAATTTCTTGATCAATAAATCCATTTTAAAATGCACTTTTAACATCCATTTGAAATAATTTGAAATTATTAAAACATGAAAATGCAAGAAACATGCGAATAGATTCTAAACAAGCAACGGGTGCAAAGGTTTCATCAAAGTCAATACCTTCTTCTTGAGCATATCCCTTTGCTACAAGTCTAGCCATATTTCTAATGATCTCACCTTTATCATTTACTTTGTTTCTAAAATCCCATTTTGTTCCTGATCGCATAATGAATTGAGGGTCTTTCAACCAATGTCCATACCTTATTTTTCTCAAATTGGTTAAGTTTCTGTTTCATAGCGGACAACCAAGATTCATCATTCAATGCATCATGTCCACACGTTTAGGTTCAATATGAGAGAGTAAGGCACAATTACTATTCAAAGATTTATGGGAACAAGTTTTTAACCCATCGGATGGATCACCTATGATCAAAATTTGAGGATGGTTTGAGACAAATTTCCATGCTCTTGGAAGATCTTTCAGAGTATCTTCGTTCTTTTCTTCTTCTCCATCCAAGTGATGAACGTCGTCCTCATTGCTTGTGGTCTCTTGATGTTCTTCATGTATGGTGAGTTTCTTAAGTTCCTTTTGTATACCTGCATCTTCATCTTCACAAACATTTTTTGAAATAATATCATTAGCATCATCAAACGTAACATGCACAACTTCTTCAATTAAAAGAGTTCTTCTATTGTATACTCGGTAAGCTTTCTTATCACTAAAATATCCTAGGAAAAATCCTTCATCCAATTTCTTGTCAATTTTTTCAAGATTTTATTTGATTTTTAAAATAAAACATTTACAACCAAAAACTTTGAAATAGCTCACAACATGATTTTTTGCAAAACAAAATTTCATAAGTAGTTTTATTTAAAATAGGTCTCAAAAGAACTCGATTCATAACATAACAAGCTGTGTTAACGGCTTCTACCCAAAAGTATTTTTGTAAATCACATTCACGAATCATGGTTCTGGCTGCCTCTTGAAGTGTTCTATTTTTTCTCTCAACAACACCATTTTGTTGAGGCACTCTAACAACTAAAAAATCAAGTGAAATACCATTGTGATTACAAAATTCGGGAAAACCTCCAAATTTAAATTCAGCTCCATTATCACATCTCAAATGAATGATTTTCAAAATCAACAAATTTTGTATCTTAGAAAATAGTTTTACAAAATTTTCAAAGACTTCATTTTTGTGAACAAGAAATAGTACCCAAGTATACCTAGAATAGTCATCAAAAATCACAAACGCATATTTACTACCACTGAGACTAGCATGTTGAGTTGGACCAAACAAGTCCAAATGCAATAATTCCAAAGGTTTAGAAGTAGACACTATACAATTCTTTGGTTTAAAAGACACTTTAACTTGTTTACCAAATTGGCATGCATCACATATTTTGTTTTTCAAAAACTTCAATTTTGACAAGCCTCTCACCAATTCTCTCTTAGCAAGACTTTCGATTAAATCCATGTTGAAGTGACAAAACCATCTATGCCAAAGCCAAGGATCATCTATAGAAGCGGTTAAACATTTTACATTGCTACTACTAATATTATCAAGATAAATCACATAAACATCATTGTGCCTAGTACCTTTAAATAAAATGACACAATTTTTATCAAGAATTAGACATTCATGTTTGGTAAAGAATACATATAGATTCTTATTACATAGTTGACTCATACTTAAGAGATTGTAATTCAAATTATCAACAAGAAGCATATTTTTAATCAAGGTCTCACCATTTTTACCTACATCACCAATGCCAACAGATGTTTGCTTTCATGTTATCCCCAAAAGTCATCTTTCCATTACTTTTGGATTTGAGATTGGTGAACTTTTAGTGAGATGCATCACCGATCATATGTCTTGAACATCCACTATCTATGAACCATTTAGCATTGTCAGTGATGTTTATTACCTATACAAGAAATTAAGTGATAACTTTTGGTACCCATGTTCTCTTGGGTCCATAAGAGTTAGTGTAACTACTACAAATCCATTCGGTAGTCATTCCAAGTTTTTCATTTTTCTTGACATAGCAATTATTTTTCACATGTCCATTTTGTTGGCAATAATTGCAAATAATATTTTTAGTTCCATATGAAGAAGATTTTGACTTTACAAAGCAAAGATCATCCCTTCTAAAAGTGACAAAGTTCTTGTTGCTCAAAACATTTCTATTCCTTTCATCCCAACAAAATTTTCCCTTTTTTTATGCAAGAGAACATTCAAGTCATCCAATCTATTCTTCAAGAAGGCCTGTTCTTCCTTGATCATTGTTTTCACATGCATTCTTTTCTTCAACACAGCGTTTTCTTGTGATAGCCTATTGTTTTCATTTACTGGCAATCACAAGTTTAGAGTTAGCATTTAACAAAGCATTTGATTTTTTTACTAACTCCTTATTTCTAGTATATGATTCCTTTAAGCTATCATGCAATTTTAAAATGAAGGCTTCAAGATCATTATCATCATTCTTATCATTAGAATCATAAAAGGAAGTTACCTCATCATCACCAATGGCCATAAAGGCCATTTGTGCTGATTCCATTTCTTCTTCAACTTCTCCTTCAGAGTTGCAATCATCCCATGTGATTTGGAAATTGTTGAAGCGGGGCTTTCTTCTTTCCTTTTTCTTCTTGGAAGGACACTCATTTGCGAAATGTCCAGGTTAACCGCATTCAAAGCACTTTTCATTTTGCTTTTTCATTTCTAGCTTGGTCTTCCCTTTGAAATTATTTGGGTTGATAGCTCCACCTTTTCTCATTTTCCATTTATTGATGTAGTGTTTTAGAAATCCTTTGGTGATGAGTGCAAGATCTCCTTCATCAAGATCTCCATCTTCTAGATTGGCATGGAACCATTTTCATCTTCTTCTTGAGAAGTCTTTAATGCAATGCTCCTTTTTGGTCTTGCTTCTTCATCATCCACCACTTTGGCCTTAAGCTTTAATTCATAAGATGTAAGAGAGTTAATTACGGACTCAATAGGCATGGAGTTTAGATTCTTTGCTTCCTCTATAGCGATAGTTTTGGCCTCCCATTCTTTGGATAGAGCATTCAAAATTTTTCTATTCTTTTCGCCCAAAGAGTACTCTTTACCCAAACCTTCAAGATCCTTAATGATATCATTGAACCTACAATACATTTTATCAATATTTTCATGTGGTTCCTTCTTGAAGGACTCATACTGAGCAGCAAGTAAGGACTTCTTTTGTTCTCGAACATCATCGCTCCCTTCATGAATTTCTTTCAATTTGTCCCAAATTTCTTTAGAGAAAACGCATCCTTTGACACGAGTTGATTCGTTGGCGTCCAAGGCATCATATAGTACATTCATAGCCTTTGCATTTAAGCTACTGTCAAATTTGCCTTGTCTTGTGGAGTGAGTTCATCCATTGTCTTTTCACTTCTTCTATTTGTATGATCATCAATAATATCAATGGATTGCAAAAATATTTTCATTCTGTCTTTCTAACTAATAAAGTTATCCCATTAAACATAGGGGGTCTAGTGATAGATTGTCCCTCAAAAAATAAAGCATTATTGGTTGTCATAAGGGATCTTTACTCAAAAATAATTTAAGAAAAATAAAGAAACCAATGTTCTGATACCAATTGTTGGACCCAAAGCAACATAAGAGGGGGGGTTGAATTAGGTTTCAAAAATTAATTTAACAAATAATGCTCAAATCAAATTTCTTGCACTTGGCAAATGAGATGATGAAAAGATAAGTAATTAAGAACGAGACGAATATATTAAATTGAGAAAGAAATCAAACACCACATCCAAGCTAGATAGCTTGGAGTAATAATCCACTAAAATGCTCCTTCAAGCTTGATGAGCCAATAATCTCTAGTGTACATCTAAGTAGGATCACCCTTGCTCACACTACTTCTTTTTAGTTGAGCCAAGGATTTTACACCAAATCTCACTTTTGTACAAGATTATCACTCCACTCTATTTTGAATAGCACTCTTAAGTACACACTAATACAATATCACTAAAGAGCTAATTTGCACTCAAATTGCCTTTCTTTTTGCTTGTATTCAATGTGTAAGATATATTTCATTATTACAAAGAAGTTGGTATTTATAGATGCAATAAATTGGATTCTAACCACCTCCTAATGACTCAATAATAAATGTTCAAAAACTAGCAGTTATAGGTTTCGGATGTCCGATGTTATTGTCATGCGTCCGATCCATCGTCCGATTTTAACTAACAGAGAGTAGAGGATACCGTTCGGATGGCCGAGCTTAAGTCCGTTCCTTCGTCCGAACCATGTATGTTTGAAAACTTAACACATCGAACGGTATATTGTGTCCGAAAGGTTTCATGCTTAACTGGGAATCTTTTTCTTTTGGATAGTTAAACGGCTTCGTCCGATGTAAGGTTCTTTCGGAAGGTTAGATGCGTCCGTTGTAGGTACCTTAAAATTCTTGACTCTGCCTTACTCTTTCGGATGGTGAAATACGTCCGAGACAAATTTCTTCGGACGAGCTGTGCGTCCATTGTGCATGCTCCAAAAACTTGCTCTTTACCTGATCGTTCGGATAAAGTACTACGTCTGCGGTAATCCTGTTCGAACAAGCTTGTGCGTCTGAGAAATATAGTACAGTTTGGATGGAGTTCTTCGTCCTAAAACCCTAATAATGAGCAAATGTACCAGCATTCCTGCATAGCTTCAGTTAAGATAGTTAAGTTTCATTTGTCATCTTCAAAACCAAGGTTGTAGGTAATCAGATCTCATATTATTTCAGAATGATTAATAACAAAAACCCTCAAAAAACTCCTGGAGAAAAGAATAGAAGTATAAAAAAGTAACAATAAAATATTTAATCAAAAGAATATAAATATTTGATATATGTACCTTGTTGTGTTAAACAGAAAATTTATTGATTTTATTGGTAAGAAAAAATGGGACAGTTTTTTAGATATACACAACAAACTTTAGTATTGAAACATGACTTTTGCATCCACTATAGTAAAATCCATGATTTACTAAAATCACTAGCTTTGCAGCAATCAGTTACTATGTTGCCTGTGCCAATAGACAATCAAAGCAAGTTTGCCACTAAGTCAAAAAATACAAATACTAGCTATATATGCCATACCTGAATAGGTAGCTCTAACTAGGTATAGGGTATCAACAATATAAAACCTTTCCCCTTTAAACCTTTATCAAGTTTCAAATGGCCTCTCTAACAGTTCTTTGAGCAGTAGCAAGGATGAAAATGAAAGAGTTGGATATGCAAGCATGAAGATGGATTTGGAGATTAAGAAAGTGAAGAAATACCTAAAAGACTTCATGAGAGTTGAGCACAAGTTGAGGGATGAAAATACTAGAGTATGAGTTTCGAGATGGAGAGGTTGGACTTTGAAGGATTAAACTGTAAGAAAGTTCAAAAATAGAATTTGAAAAGTCTAAGAATGTTTTGAAGGAGTTGAGAGCTGCCCATAAAATATATGACTTTCCAAACTAAGAGGTTGATTGAATGCTTGGAAAACCCAAAATCTGAAATAGAGGCTACTAAGAATATTTTGAGGGTTTCGAGAAGAAAACTAGACTTTTTGGTAGTAAACTTTCCAAGTACCATACTTCAACTAAAATATAGGAAGGACAATATGTCTGATTGAGGGTAAATCTCTCACTATTTTAATCTTTATATTATATTTGTAGAGGTTTAAATAAATAGAATTTTAAAAGTTTTACAATTTTTTTGTCTATTTTGCTAGGTATTGTTTGTTGAAATGAAAAAAGTCATGGATAATCTGGAAATAGGTGATTAGTCAAAGAAGAAAGAATTTGAAAACTCAATAGGGGAACTCAAGTCAATGGAGTACTAAACAGAGCAATTAAGAAAAAAGTTGGCATGTCCAAGAGTAAAGATGCGGGTAAGCATTCAACCTTGTGAGCTTAAAAGATTTTGCTTACCATTAGTTCAATGTTTTGTTCTTTCTCGGACGATTTTGATATTGTAACAAAATAAATATTCTTTTGTCGTGATAGAATTCGTGTTTTTCTTTTCCACTTCAAATCACCTATCCCCTATCTCCTCATGCCCCTTGTGTTCCTTCAAGGATTTGAAGCCACGTTGCACAATTTGTAAGTTGTCATTTGCCTTTTCTTTCCCCAAAAAAATGTTTGTTCAAGTGCTCACCAAACTAGTTCATCACTAAACAACAGAAATTCTCTCTTTCTCTTCTACATGGATTAATACTCCACTTCCACCACTAGCAGCCACTAGCCACCAAACGCTACCAGGTCACCCCATAACCCTAACCTTTCTTCCATGGTTTTGCTGAGTCTTTCCCTTTCCTCCTTCAGTGTCGATATTTTCCAACAAAAACTCAACCCAAAAAGATAAAAATAGAACCTTTTTCTGATTTTATTCTTTTAGAATCTTTGAATCTTATCCAAAATTCTTGCCTCCATTCTTTTATCCTCCTTAATAGTGATCATTTTTCTGTATATTTTCAATATAGAACAACAAATACACTGCTAGGTGGCTCCAAAATTAGAGTAAAAAATAAGAGATAAAGAAATATTGAGTTTCTCTTATTATGCAATCTGGAAAAGAGTTTTCTAGTTTAATTTTGTCATTGAAATTGTTTTAGGATTATTCTATAGAAAAGCTTTCTTTTGTGGATAATTTTACTCAAAAAATGTGAAGGGTTTATGTTCAATTAATGTCATGGACCCTAAAATTAAAAGACTATTGATTGCAATGAAGTATTTGTGTGTTTTATGAATTATATATATAGTAATCAAGCTATTGTTTCTCATTTTTTATTTCGGTGTGAGAAAAATAGATGTATAATTGGAGTAACAATGGTTTGGAGTTTTGGATAGTTAAGCTGTGAAGGGACTAAAATTTAATGGGTCATTACTATTTTTGTTTATGTTATCGTGGAAAAAAGGGAGAGGTTAGAGATGTTGGAAGGCAAATTTGAAGAATTAGTTCAATCCATCAGTCTGGCAAAGTATCTGCAATTGGAATTTGTGGGTATACTATTATAGTAGAGGCCAAGCTCGATAAGGAGAAGAGGCTGAATCTTTCTTTAACTTTTTTTTTTCCTTAACATGAAATATATATCCAGTTTAATTAATGGGCTAGAAGGTCTTGTACAAAAGAGATGGTTTAATTCAAGTCAAACTGTCTTTGTAAAAGAACTTGCACGTGAGACTTGCAAATTGTGTAACGTGTCTTCAAATCCTTGAAGAAACACAAGGAAATGAGTGAACAGGGGACAGGTCATTTGAAGCGTGTTTTTTTGTGTCTGTTTGTTTTTCAAGGAGTTATCTTATTTTTTTAGCATGCAAAGATGAAGCAACCAATTTCTAAAATGCACACTTGCAATTTTCCTCTGTTGGAAAAGTATAAAGTATCGACTTTAATGCTAGATTTGTCATACAACTTCTTACATTTGAGAATTTCTTTTATTACGATCCATTTTAACAATTTTTTTCTTGTAATTTTAGTAGAGTGTTGTTTTATTATATATTTTTGTTTGAGTTGAATATCTTCTAACTAATCTAAAATTTCTTAATTTGTAGGTAATGAATTTTTGAGATAGGATAAAGATTCTAACAAGTATAAAAATTCATAAGTCACCTGATAATTTTAATAAAGTCAAGATTCTATCAATTGTTGTGCATTTAATGTTGTTCATATATTAACATATTTCTTACTATCCAAACTATATTGAACATTAGTCAAATTTAACTACAAGGACATATGGCTCCTATACAAGCTATAGAGATAAAAGTAACCTTAATGGGGTTGGCTCACTAGTAGGCAAGGCAATCAAACTCTCAAAATATCTCATGTTTAACTCTCGTTACCCTTAGTCTGTGTTGCACAGGTGGCCTCAAATTTTTATTACCAAAAAATGATGTAATGCTATGTCGAGCGTACCCTAATCTAGGAGTGCAAATAAGCGAGCTGAGCTTGAGAACCCTTTGTTCGAACTCAGCTCGAGTAAAAATATTAGACCTCGAGCTCATAAAAGTTGTGCCAAGCTTGGCATTTTTAGAAAGTTTGACTCCGACTCGAGTAAGCTAGTTAAACATTAACTCAAATTAGAGGTTAAATGAGTTTTAATAATATTAATCAATAAAACTTGTTATTATTTAAATAAGGATATAAATAAATTCACATTAATAAAATAATACACACACGTAAGTTCACGAGTACTCAAGAATTACACTTTGGGCTCAAGCTCGAGCTCGATCAATGCTGAGCTTGATCCAAGTATTGACCACTCAGCTTGCCAGCTACTCTTGAGCTACTTTGTTTGTTTGCACCCTACCATCAATCATTCCAATGTTGCTTTTGTAAGTATTTTTATCACAAGTTTTAAGATTTCGGTCGAATATATTGTATAGTTGTAACAATTTTTTTTTTTGGGTTTGCACATAATGCTATGCATATTTAGGCCTTAACTGTCCTAAATTTTTATTCAATTTTTGCTGGACTTGCCAAAAAAATTGAAGCACAAAGGTGAGAAAGAGTGTGGTCTGATAAATATATTTATTTTATATCTGGAAATGGAAATACACTCATAGAAACTATATAAACCTACATGTATATTTAGGGTGTCTCTCCTGCCACCTTTTATTTCAAAAAATAAATAAAACTTTTTAAACCATTCCATTATTGCTCCAGTAAGTATTTATATCCCAAGTATTAAGATTTTGGTCGAATATATTATATAACAAAGCATATATTTTTGTTTTATAGTGTAATGCATGTTTTGGCCTTAACCATTCTAATTCAATATTAAAGTTTGGTTGGACTTTCCAAAAGACCTGGAACACGAAGGTGAGATAGTTAAACTTACATAAATATTATTCTACTAGTGGTCAATGGTGATCAATGTAAATTTTATCTTCCATTTATCTTGTTTGGCCTAATGGGCACTGCACAACTGAAAAAATCTATTGGAAGAAGCCTGGGTTTCATGGTAAAATTGAAAATAATATCCATTTACCTTTCAATCTTATGATTCACTAATCTTAGAAGTTGATTGAATAGCGATCAATGCATTATCGATTCCAAAACATTCTCACATCAAATTTTCACCTCGTATACATTTTTTTTTTGTGTCTAACTTTTTAATAGCGGGAATAAGGGTTGGTTTGTTTCTTCTTTGTTTTTTTTGTTTAGAGGTCTATTAAAAAATGTTTCAATTTACATATGTTTTTGACATGGAGATGATTTTTATTTTTTTTATTTTTTGTAGATGCTTTTGAAATAAGACATGTTTGGATATAAAGATGGAAACTTATTAGGTTAAAACATTTGCTTACCATTACTTCAACATTTTTTGCTTTCTAGGGCAATTTTTATATTGTAAAAAAATGATTTTTTTTGTCCTCATGGAATCCGTGTTTGTTTGTCTGTCTTCGAAGTTGTTATCTTATTGATGATTTTCAAACATGAAGAAACCAATTTCTAAAAAATAGTGTGCAATTTTCCAAGAAAGACATTAAAGCATCGACTATGTTTAGATTTTCACACATTTTGTTACATTTGAGAATTGCTTTATGTGTGATCCATTTTTAATTAATTTATTTGTTGTAAAAAAAAACCTACATGACTACCAATAGAATAATGTTTATGATAAATTTAAATATCTCACCTTTCCGTTCTAGTTCTTTTGGCAAGTTTAGCTAAAATTTCAAAGGAGATTAGGATTGCTAAGGCCAAAACATCCATCGCACTATAAAACAAAAATAAATACTTTATTATATAATATATTAGACTAAAATATTAAAATTTGGGATATAAATACTTACCAGAGAAACAATTAAATTGTTGAAATATTTTTATTTATTTTTTGAAATTAAAAGGTGGCAGGAGTGGCACCCTAAATATACACGTAGGTTTGTATAATTTCTATGGGTATATTTTGCATTTTTATATTAAAATAACTGAGTATATTTCTCAGACCACACCCTCCCTCACCTTGTATTGCAATTCTTCTGGCAAGTCCAGCCAAAATTGAATATGAAATTTGGATGGTTAAGGTAAAAACATGCATACTTTCTTACAACTATATGATATATTAGACCGAAATCTTAAAATCTGGGATGAAAACACCTGCTAAAGCAACCTACATTGGAGTGATGTTTGATGTATAGACATTATAATTATGTAATAAAATGTAAATTGTTCTTTTTTCATTCAAGTGAAATATTCCAACCCTTTTTTGAACGATTGCTCTTGAGATTCCTTGATTTTCATAAAAGTTACATCCACCACGGCACATGTTACAACAACAAATGACAGTGATCTTTATAGGAATGAATAATAGCCAACAATATCATTATGCCAATCAAGTTTCATTGGCAATGTTGGGTGGTGTGTTTACAGTACAAGTATTATAATTTCAAGGCTAACATGAACTAATTTGCTGCTTTTCATTATAGCATTCTATAGAAATTATGCGTCTTGGGTAAAGTTTTGTAAACTCCATTTAGGATGGTGATATATCCACGTACATGTGTATCTATTTTCATGAACATTTGTGAATTTGCTTTAATATTTTAATATTCTTTAATAACAAAAGTAAAACTTTTAACTTACAAAAAAGTATAAAACTTTTAGCATTCTATAGAAAGCATGTATCTTGGACAAAGTTTTGTAAAAAGGTGGCCTAGTTAAAGGAATAATGTGTGGTTGGTAGTTGGACATTAAACTTCTAATAAATACTAAATTCAAGGGTAAAAAAAAAGGAAAAAAAAAAAAAACAACTTTTACAAAGACCACAATTCTATTGAACAAAAATAAAAAATAAAAAAATCAAATCCCGTACTAGATTGTCATCACATAATCAGAAAAAATTGGGTAATGTTTCTTTGTTTTTCATTTAATTAATAAACAAAAAATATAAAGAAACAAAAAGAGGAGAAAAAAATAAACGAATCCCTATCCTATTATAAGTATGTTCTACTATAACGTTCTAAAAAAGAAATTGTTGCATTATAGGACGCAAAAAAGAATCATGTCATGATATGCAAGGACCGGGACGTAGTTTGCAAAGGAGAGTATCATTTTCAGTAACTACGATTAGAAAGTTCAAAACTAAAATTGAAAAGGGTTAATTCCACTTATTCTCTTAAATTTTAGCGTCACTAACATTTTAGTATCTAACGTTATCTTTTGAAAACTAAAATCCTTCGGTTATGCCAGCTAAAAATGTGACCATTTTGCCATTATTATATTCTAATATTTTTTTTTGTTTATATTTGCCGAATGTGTCAAATCTTCATAAAACAGAAAACTTGATTCACATAAAATTTGATCTAAAGAGATGCCTAGAAGTTAAATTCGAATTTTTTGCTGGCCTTTTGACTGGGATTAATTGAAGAAGATGACAAAATCAAATCAACTATTTTTTAAGTATAAAATCTCCAAAACTGATGATCAATTATAATAGTTTCATGCCTCTTGATTAGTTAGCGAATGACTTATTTAGTTTGACATTTTGGTTAAATCGAAAGATATACCAATGAGTCTAGAAATTTTGTTCTTTAAAATTATATGGGCCAATTTGAATAAATAGAAATTTTTTTAAAGAAGAAAAAAGAATGTGTATTATTTTTAGTTAGCGGCTGTCGGTGGTAGTAGTTACTAGAAAAATGGAGAGAAAATGGAGCTAAATAATAGAATAAAATAAGAATAGACTAGTCAAAAAATTGTGTTGACATATCATGTGGATTATGTCAACTCAAAACAAAATTTTAGAAACTAAATTGTTAGTGATAATAAGGCTTAAGAGGGTAAAGTATAATTATCCAAAGGGTATTTTTGTCCATTCAGTCAAAATTTCAATTGTAGCTATAGTTGACTGCTGGTCTAGGGAAGTTAGTACCCAAAACAAATATTAGGGACTAAAAGTTTAAGGAGTAAAATGTAATTAAAGCAATTGAAAGGTCTAAAAATGTGTCGAAGGAGTTGAGAGTGGCTTAGTTGTTGGGCAACAATAAAGTTATGGCGGAATCAAAAAACTCAAAATTTTGAACCACACATGCTTTGACTTTTTTGGGTCAAACTAATCAATTTTGTAATAAATAATTTATATAGTTTTATTTGATTTTTAATGAAATTTTATTGACAGAGAGAAATTTATATCAAGTATTAACATATATAAACTTAAAATTTTAGAAGTGTTGGAGAAATTTATACAATATTAAATGATGAAAACTTGATGTATTGAACAAATAAATTAAAATAGTAACAACTTCAATAAGACGGAAGCAATACTAATTAAGTTTTTGTACGGACAAAGTGGATATATATAATTTGTCGTATTCTGGTCAAAAGCTTAGTTTAGCATACAGAATACTAAAGAAGTTTTTGTACGGAAAACAGTGGATAGCAATCCAATTGTTTAGGGTTTAATAAATTTTTGACGAGATGAACCATAGTCTAAACAACACAAGAATCAATATATTCCTTCTTCTGGAAGCATCAGTAACTGCTGCCAATAGTGTTTTTTAACATTCCTTTAAGCATAAAACCTAGATTGAATGATCATAGTTATTCTTAATGGACTTCAGGCGCAGGCTTAGACATGCACGTGATTGGGTTAGATGATGAAGCTAAGTCAATATTTTCTAGAAAATTTTCTGACAATGTATTATTTGGCGAATCCATTCTATACCAATACTAGTTCTAAAGAAGACTTCTATCAAATACAATTTGTGTTTAATGAATTCAAACTAGATTAAATTCATATTACGAGTTAAGTTAAATTTATAATTTATTTTTTTAAGAAAAAATTGCATAGTTTGCAATTCAAAAATGCGAACTACAATTTGCATTACGTGAATGCGAACTACGCGTCTTATTTTAAAACTCTTAGTCTTTGTGCAGGAAGTTGGGAATTGCTGATGGGCGTGAAATAACAGCCTTACAAATACCTCTTGTAAATGACAGAAATAACTATTTATAGGTGGAGATGAAATTTAATTTTGTGAAGCTTGCTTTGAATATTCCTTAAAATATAATCCTATCTACTTATACTTTGTACACGACGATTAGAGTCTCAAAGGACATGATAGCCAAAGCAGATATAGCGAATTGAAAAAGAGAGCAGATTATTTAGTACGCATTTCATGAATGCGAACTATAGTTGCATTCACTTAATGCAAATTATAGTTCACATTTGTGAAATGCAAACTATGCAATTTAAAAATAAATAAATAAATTATAAATTTGACCTTAATTCGTATTTGGTAAATATGAGTTTAATTTAATTCATATTCATTGAATGCGAACTACACCGGATAGAAATTCCTTTCAAAACCAACACTATTTCAGAATAGATTCGCTAAATAACACATCGGAAATTTCTCATATTTTCTGATGCAAAGTATAAGGGAATGTTGTAACATTAGGAAGAGGTACTTTGGTAGGGCAATGTACTGCAAATTAGCAATCACAATATTATCGTACGTAGCAAAAGACAATCAAAACAATGATAAAGCAATAGTCTAAGCAAAATACTCTATCCATAGTAGGAATCCATAATTCTTTTAGTCGGATCAAGTCATTACCAAACATCTTTTGATGGTCTACAATTACAAACTCTTGTCTTCTGTCTTTTACTTTTCCCCCGCAAATATACAAGTTCAGTGCCCGTCTTTCCTCATGTTATTTGTCATAGGAAGAGTGCAAGAAATGAGACTGAAGGGTGGCTTTTCATTTTTTTTTCTTTTAACTGTATAAACAACAATAAGGCACCGACAAGAATATTGGATGATTCCTCCCATCATCTTTGAAGAGTGATAAAACACCTTCATTTTTTATGATTTAGTAAAATGCATCCAATGATCCTTCCTACATGATAGTCTCTCCAGAGATCTTCATCATTCTTCTGCCCACAATATCAATTGAATAAAAATCCAATCCGGCACCAATGGTGATACCCATCCCCACAAGAAGCTAACCAAGAAACTATCCTGTGTAAACAAATGGGTTAATTACAATTTACCCAGTGCTATCCTAAACTTTAGACTTCCTAGTGTTATTTTTTGAATACAAAAGTCCCAGCATGGACTGATGATCAACTTGTATGAAATTTTGACTAAATAGACAAATATACCTCTGGATTAATTATACTTTACCCCCTTAAACTTTAGAATCATTAATACTTTAGTCTCTATTGTTTTGTTTTGAGCATTTAACCCTTACATTATGTTAACTCAGCATTTTGACCATTTAACCCTTACATTATGTTAACTCAGCATTTTGACCATTTTATTTCTATTTTATTTTATTGTTTTCCTCTATTTGCTCTCCATCCCTCTAATTACTACTTACCACCACCAACGACAAAAACAAAAAATAATGCACTTTCTTTTTTTATTTTTTCTTTTTTAAAGCTTCTTTCTTATTTTTGTTGGCCCAACTAATTATAAAGAATAAATATTAATTCAAAAGTTCAATACTCACAGGTGAATGTTTTCATTTAACCAAAATTTCAAATTAAAAAAGGCATTTTAATTACAAGAGACGTGAAACTATTATAATTGATCGTCAATTACAGAGATTTGTGCTTCAAAAATAATGTTGCTTAGATTTTGTTAACTTTCTTCAGTTAATCCTACTTAGATTTTGTTAACTTTATTCAGTTAATCCTGGCCAAAAATGTCAATAAAAACACTTAATTCAACTTCTAGGCATCACTTTAAATTAAATTTTACACAAATCGAGTCTTTTATTTTTTTCTGAAAATTTGATCATCACGTAAATCAACAAAAATAAGAGATTAGAATAGAATAGGAGTAAAATATTTAAAATATTTAGTTAGCAAAAAGAAAGGATTTCATTACTTAAAAAATAACATTAAGAATTAAAATGTTTATGACGCCAAAGTTTCAATAAAGTGTAATTAGCCCAAATAGCAACCACAATACCTGTTCCTAGGTTCTAGTACGCAGCATAAAAGATAGTTAACAACAACAAAAAACTACAAGGTATTAGGATGGGTTAACTTGAATTCTATGAAATATTTTAGAAATGAATGAATTTGTAATAGGTGAGTTTGAAATGACATGAATTTTGGGTGAACTTGAATCCATTTATTTTAACCATTAAAATATTATTTTTACTTGTAGGTAAATTTTAAATTCCCAACTAAATTCCATATTCATCCAAATCATTCTATCCAAACACAACGTAAAATTAAATCATTTGCAGTAGTAGTGATAACCGTAAATGTAAAATTATTTGCTCAAGTACTTCACATCATATACTTTTCTTATTCACAGTAGGGTTGATAACTCTAGTAAACTAGAGTTATTTTCCTCTAAATTATAGCATTTTGACAGTTGAAATCCCGAATTTTGGATAAGTAATTGAAGACTTTGGTTAAATTCTTTCATATGTGTTTGTATTTCCGTTCTTGATTAATTATGATAAGTTTTCATTAAATTTTTAGTTCAATTAATTGCTTAATGGTGTTAATATTATGCAGGTCAAAATTAGAGGTTAGAAGCTGGAATGCACAAAACTTGATTTGAGGACCAAATTGTAATAATGGAATAAATGAATAATGCTGAGAAGAGAGTCGAGATCGCGATCTCAAACTCTCCATATCGCGATATTGAATCGAAAATTGTCTTAATGTATTAGAGCTGAGATCGCGATCTCAATTGTTCCATATCGCGATCTGGACTCGGAAAATTGCCTTAATGTATTAGAGTCGAAATCGCCATCTCAATTGTTTCATATCGCGATCTCGACTCGCTGAGAGTTAAGTTGTAAGGGCAATTTGGTAAACTTTCAGCCAACAACTCCTGATTTTTGCCTTGTGTAACATTAAACTATTTAAGCTACTTAAAAATTAGTAAGTAGAGTAAGTAGTAGATAGTTTAGTTAGATTTTAAGATAGTTTAGGATATCTTGAACTCCAAGTTTTCTTCTTTAATAGAATTTTTTCTTTAATTGTCTCTTAGATCTTCTTTTAATTTCTTGTCAAGTTCGAATTTTGATAAGATAATCGTAGTGGGTTAATCGCAAGTTTCGCGTAGATATAATTTTTACTTGCTTTCTAGTCTAATTTAGTAAGAATCTCTTTGCTTGCAATTTTGGGTTTCTTAGGAAAATTAGATGTCTTGATAATTTCTTGCTTTTTATTTAAGAATTCTCAATTTCTTGCATTAATTTCTAGTTAATTTCTAGTGGGCTTTCTCTATTTTTATCAAAAATTCAAAAATACTTAGATTTCTACTTTAACTCTTTTCAATTTCTAGTTTAGAAATGATTGCTTTTAGTCTTCAAGATTTCTTATTTGTAATCCTTTCAATTGGGTAATTTGCTTGCTTTCAAATTTAGTTTTAATTTGGTTAATTTTAGGTTAGAATTAAGTGCCTTCCTTAACTTGCTTTTTCTAGAGTAGATTAATTAGTTTCTTAATATCCTAACTGGTAATTTTCACTTACTTGCTTTTTAGTTGATCTAGCATAAAATTAAGTTTTTATCTTTTCATTTAATCGTGGTTTTTACTAGAGTAGTTCTATCATCATCTGGGCATTGTTTGATTTCGCTTAACTACACAAATATCCGTAAATCTTGGTAATTGCCTTCCAACAATCCTTGTGGGACGATATCCACTCATCCTATACCACTATCAACTCCGTATACTTGCGGAAATTAGGTAGAGTATAGTGAATTAGTGTGGTTAATTATTGCTTGTTTGTCCTTTCAAAGTTAAATTCTACCTAACAAAGCAATCAAGGGTTAATTACACTTTACTCTTAAACTTTACTCTTATATATATTACTATTATTAACTCCCACACAAGGCATTGGGATGCCAAAAAAAAAAAAAAGAAAGAAAGATAAGAAATGGAAGTGTACCCTGTTTTAGTACTGCTATATATATATTATTAACTCCTACGCAAGGCATTGGGATGTCTATATATATATATATATATATCGGTAGTAAGAATAGTGCATTAACCAACTAATAAGAATAGCTTCACATTATGTATTCAAAACCTGGAGGTAGCTTCTCAATTCATTCTAGTTTTATTGTCCTACTAAAGAGTCTAGAGAAAAGATAAATCTAAATTCCAAAGATGTTTGATTAGACACCTTCTAACAGTCAAACTTTGACTACAACAGCTCATTTAGGCATCATCATGGACTACTATAAGTTGTAAGCAAGAAAAAGGGGATGTGGGTATGGGACTTGGTCAAGGGCTTCATGTTCTTCAAGTTCTTCATGTCCATAACCAACATTTACTACCACCGCCAAATCACTGAAATAGGCAAAAACTATACAGTTAATGACAATAAAATTGTTAGGAATGTTGAATTAATTTTTCGCAATTTAGGAAGGAGAACAAGAAGCAGCTCACAAGAGTTTGCTTGTACTGGTAACCATCAACCTTGACATCTTTACAAACAATAAATGATTGACAATTGAATCAGTCCCATGCACAAACTTACAACCACATGAGCTAAGTTTGGTGCCAAAGTGGAGTTCGCTAAACACTTAAAGCAAAATATGCATGCACTTATGCCTATAGATACATGCATGGAATTTCGGTGGCAAAATTTTCAAAGAATCCTAAGATGCACCCAAAGCAGAGTGCATTAAACACTGGAAACATATCAAAGGTGGATGATAAAATGTATTAGAAGTTACAATGTGACATGTCAAGATACCCTTTATCCTTTTACATATACAAAATTAAAGCATTATAACAAACCAACATAGTAATTTCTAAAGATTAACAAAAGAACACGCTAGAATTATATGGATTTGTAATCTACCATTTAAACAGGCCTAATATGCAATATATAAAATGTGAATATCCTATCAAATTCATGCCTAGAGCATCCTGAAATGATTTGCTAGCGACTATTTCACCTAAACTACACCTATATCAAGCTGAAACTAAGAATTTTCTCGCATATTGCCTACATTTATATTTGTATTTTATAAAGTTGTACAAGCTTCATGCCAATTTAAATTCAAGTTAGACAAGACCATACTGGTGTTTCTCCGAATCCAGTAAAACAACAAAATTGTAGAAAGTTATGTAAAGATGTGATCTGAAAAATATAAACCAAGTAACCAACACAAATCTACAACAATAGAAATAAAACAAACATCCAAAAACACACGCACACACACTCAACGTTTACATGCATCTAAACTCAAGATTTCACTGAAAGCAAAAGAACAACTCAAATCTTGTAAAAATCCTTATTCTAGTTCAATGCTCCAATACACAAAATAGTTACTAGGAAGTAGCAAACTACAAAAATTAAAAAAAAAAAAAAAAACACACCAAATAATAAAATAATGTGATCTATCAATATAATGATCCCAAAAAAAATTCAATGAATCACATTAAAAAAATAGAAATATTAACAAACTAAATCACATACTATTAATAATCAAATGATTCAAATCTAACACTGATCTAGATTTTTAAATACCATAAATATTAATTCAAAAAAAAAAAAACCAAAATCTAATAGTTCCAAAAACAAAAAAAAAGAAAAAAACGAAAAGAAAAGAGGAACCATCATCTTTATACTAAAAGTAATAGTTCCAAGAGCAAACCCTCTAAATTTATGCTAAGTAATAGTTCCAAATGCAAACCCTGTAAATTTATGCCAAATTAAAAATTCATGTTAAAAGGAAAAAAAGTCAACAATCGTCATCTTCTTCATCCTCCTCTACATCATCTTCTTCTTTCTCATACTATTCATTTTCATTTTCTTCCTTCTCACCATCTTCTACTTCGTCATCTTCATTTTCTTCCTCCTCATCATCATTTTTTTCGTCATCTTCATTTTCTTCCTTCTCATTTTCTTCCTCCTCACCTTCTTCAACAACCAATGGAATTTCAATTTGCATATCAATTTCTTCATATACCCCGTCACTATCTACCAGAAGACTAGTAGGATCATTATCTAAAGCTATGAAAACATTTAGAATATGTTGATCTTGATACGTATTCTCTACATTATGCTCCTTGTCAATTCTACTCCTTGTCCTTAACTTTATGACTAACCACCAATCCACTTTGTCCCTCATTCTACTGGGTTAAGCAAGATAATAGGCTTGAGTTGCATGTTGTGCAAGTATAATAGGTCAAATTTTGGATATCTCCTATTTCTCCTAATTTCAACAATTCCATATTGGTTGTGCAAGCTAAAACCTCGATTACTCACAGAATCAAAGCAGTCACAGTTAAAAATCACAACCATTTTTTATTTGGATATTACAATTCGAGCATCTCTTAAAGGATACCATAAAATTCATCAAACCCTTCACTTTTAACAAATACTTCACTATTATTGGTCTTCCTACCCTTTGCCCATTTACTATTATGGAAGATGTAACCATTGACAAAGAATTTCACCCATCTTTGAACCTCTCTGCTAATGCCCTACAATAGGTCATGCAAATGCTGATTCATACCATGTTTTGTGGATTTACAACCTATTCATAAGAGGTAAAATCTTATATTATGTAGGATTTACAATTAGTTATTTACTAAATGTTGCACTAATACTTATACATATTTGCGAGACCAAACTACAAAGATATCTTCCACTGATTTCTCAACTTCTTTATCAGTTAATTGAGGATAATAACGTTGCATTGCTTACTCATACATTCTACACATCATATTTTTTTAATAAGTAACAAGATAATTTACAAGCAAGTTAAATCAAATAATGCATGTTATTCTTACATCAGGAATGGCTTGACTTCAGCACAATTTAATAGCACGTGCAAGTTTGCAGAAGCCGTCTCTTGATTAGTTAAGAACCGAATGTCACTCTTACCAGCTGGTCATCTTGTTTTATTGAAAACAGATAGAGTAGTTGGCAAGGTTGCATCAAATCTATCATTTTCATATACCCCAGTCCTTCTGACTTTTGTTTGTACATCAACTTCAAAGTAAAAAGAACAAAAGTATGATGTCTCGACAGATATATAAGCATCAAATATTGAGCCTTCTGGATAGCCTCTATGCTTAACTGTGCCTTTCAAGTCATGTAGAAATCTATACTTGATTTAAATGCTTTAAAAAAAAAAATAGATATTTTTAATTTACAATATGACAATGCTAATTAAAAATTTAAAAAAATGAGTATTACCTCTCAAATGAATATATCCACTTATATTGAATGATTCAACAAACCAGTACTTCATAATGTAGATGTATGGGCAAATGCTCCATTACATCAAAAAATCCTGGTAGAAATATTTATTCTAACTTGCACAATTTGACTGGAATATTTTTCTCCATTTTCATCAACATATCCTCCAGCAATTCTATACAACACAGATCATTGAAAAAATGGCACAATTCAGTTATAAGCTTCCATATTGATTCAGGCAATGTAGTGAATGCAATTGGTAGCAAGCACTCCATAAACACATGATAATCATAACTCTTCATCTCCACTAATTTACGTCCATTCATGTCCACACATCTTGCTATATTTGAAGCATAGCCATCCGGCATATTCAACTTTTCAAGCCAAGAACATATCTCTCATCTTTGTTCCTATCAAAGTAAAGCTTGCATATTTTGGTTTGGCAAGCTTGCCATTTGCTAGGGTCTTCAACTCTATTTCACTTCGCCTATAATATACACCCAAGTTCTACCTGACTTTCAAATTGTCTTTTGTCTTATCTTTGTTATCCATCATAGTGTGGAACACATTATCGAACAGATTTTTCTATATGTGAATAATGTCCAGATTGTGGCGGATTAGATTATCCTTCCAATAGGATAAATCTTGAAATATGCTTCGTTTGGACCAATTGTGTGTCACCCCATATCCTTCAATTTTTTATGATCTACTTTCAACTCTAGTATTCGGGGGAATTTTTTAACTCGCTCAAACAATTTGGCACCACTTAACCTGGGAGGCGGGTTTAATATTTCAACATGACTGTTATAAAAAGAATCTTTACTCCTTCTAAAAACATGATCAATAGGCAAGAATTACTGATGACAATCAAACCACAAAATTTTCCCTCCAAATTTCAATCGAAATGCCTTGGTCGTCTCCATATAAATAGAGCATGCCAATTGTCTTTTTTAGCTGTACTCCACCTTGATAACATGCTATAAGCAGGGTAATCATTAATTGTCTACCTGAGTGCTACCTTCATTTGGAAGTTTTGTTATGTGGAGACGTCATACGTTGGGACCCCTTCTTTCCATAAAAGTTTAAGCTCATCAATCAAAGACTGCAAATAAACATCAATCCAACTTTTCAGATTATATGGACTTAGAATTAAACAAGTTAGGAACATATATTGAGTTGTCATGCACATTTTCGGAGGAAAATTATACAGAGTAACAATTACAGGCCACATGAGTGTGGTTTTCCATTATTATTGAATAGGTTAAAACTATCTACACAAATGCCAAGCCTAACACCCTTGGTTTTCAGGCAAAATTCGGATGCATTTGATCAAAGTGTTTTCGTACTTCACCATCTTATCAATGACACAAGACACTCAACTCTCTCATATTTTTAGAATACCATCTTATGTGTTCTGCTAATCGAAAGGAGGAACTTACAAGTAATAAACTCGTAAATGTCGTATATTTCATGTATCATTTACCTCCGTTTTAATGTAATTTGAGCAATATTAGTGGAAAAATTGCTATCAAGTAATTAAGAGATTTAATCTTTGTGTTTTAAAATAGTTTATTTTGAGCTTTATTATTTTTATTTTTCGGTTTGTTATTCATAGTAAAGAATGAGTTAAAATGGATCTGCCAAGAGATAGGAAAACGTTCACCAGCGTGGAGAAAATCGGATATAGTTTGGCAGATCAAGCATGACTCTCTTGTTAAAACTCCGATTGCTGTGATTTTGGATGATTTAGAAAGATAAGGAAGACTTCTAGAACTTTCATGTTTTGAGTTTTCTAGGATTCTATAGGCATTTCGTTCAAAATTGCAAAATTGTAAAATATGCACTGGCGAGGAGCAATTCTGACACAATTTGATAGATTGAGCATAACATTCTTGTCCAAGCTCCAATTGAGGTGATTTAATATGTTTTGGAAAGCCAAGACATTGAGCTACAACTTTCATGTTTTGAGTTTTCCAAATTCAGCCTGCATCATGGAGGAAATTGAAAATAAAGTGAAGAAACTTACTAGATCCAGCGCCCAGGTGCCAAGTCCAGAAATGCCTCTTTACCTCACTGGAAGCAGCACCCAGGCGCCGGTTGACAGACAGGTCGTGCAGAGTTGCTTATTTTGCAAGAAAGGTGGAAAAGCATGCACTTGTCATCTTAGAGCCCCAAAACCCTAAAAATATCTATAAATACACTAAGAGAAGGGGAGAAAACGATCAATCATCATCAACCATCATTAGTTTTTTAGGTTTTCAATAGTTAGAACGATAATTTATCTGTAGGGTAGATTGTTTCAGTTGTTCACGCAAGAATTTCATTCTCTTGTCAAGAATTCAAGATTTGACGATCATCAACATTCATTTTTTGCTACAATTATTGAGTTTGATTTATATTTATGCAATGTGTATAATTAATTTTGTTCTTATTACTTTCTTGTTCTTCAATTATCGTTCTTGTTTTATTGCTTTGAAATTCTTAATTGCTTACATATGTTTGGTCGTCAGGGTTTTATTTTATTGTTTTTAATCGCTTTCATAAAATAGATTAATTTAAATTCTCGTTCTTGATTAAATTCTCGCAAGTAGGATAGATTGAATTAGGGTTTTTAGTTAATTATCTTTAATTGCTTTTCATAGGGTTAGAAATTTATGTTCTTGCCTTTATTTCAATTCACGTGATTAATTTTAGTTTAAATTTAGTTAAAAACCCTTAATTATTTTTGTCTAACTAGTAAATAGGCTTGTGAACCCGGTAATTGTTCCAATAGTTCTCGTGGGAACGATCCTTACTCATCCTATATATAAACTCACCTCGTACACTTGCGAGTGTGTGGGAGTTGATTAGGATAATTAAGTTTTTCTATTACTTGTTCATTGTTTAAAAAACCTAATTAATATCTTTCCGAACAAGTTTTTGGTGCCATTGCCGGGGACTACTTTTTGTTTGGTAACAATATTAGGTGTAGTGAGTCTTACTAGATTAGACTTTTTATTTCTTTTGTTATTTATTTACATTTAATTCTTTTCTCTTTAGTTTGTTTGCATTTTGTCTTAGATATTTGATCTTTGGTTTTCTTTTCTTGTAGTTTATGGTCAATACTGGTTCATCCAATCAACCATTTCATCCTATTGATTTGGAGATTGAATGGACGATAAGTAGAAATGGTAGACGACAAGATACAAACCGAGGTGACCATCTAATGGAGAATCCAAACCGTGCTCTTAATGAACAAAAGAAGGTTGCAGGCAACAATGGCAACCTAGTTAATGCTGATGCTAACCCCCGACATCTTAGAGATTATGTAATACCTAATTTTGAGAGAGCAAGTTCTAACAATGCTCGGCTGCCAGTACAAGCAAATAACTTCGAAATCAATCTGGCACTGATACAAATGCTCCAAACATATGCTATGTTTGCAAATTATTGGAGGATTAAATGAAGATCCCTATGAGCACTTAATCAGATTTGAGGAGGTCATCGATACATTTAGGTACAATGGAGTCCACCCTGATTGTATCCAAATAAGAGCATTCCCTTTTTCCTTACATGATTGAGCAAGGTCTTGACTGCAATCACATCGATAAGGCACTTTCACAACATGGGACCAACTTGCCCAAGAATTCCTAACCAAATACTTTCCACTAGCTAGGACCATGAAGCTCCGAAACGAGATTACATCATTTAGACAAATTACTAGAGAGAGCTTAGGTAAAGCGTGGGATCGCTTCAAGGAGCTAATGAGGAAGTTTCCACACCATGTTGTACCTCTATGGCTCTAAGTCCAAACCTTCTGTAATAGATTATTCTTGAAGACGAGACTGATAGTTGATGCAAGTGTGGGAGGTTCTTTCCCTTATAAAACTCCGAAGGAAGCACAAGAATTGTTAGAAAGAATGGCATCTTAAAGTAATATATTATGGAGCAATAACTGCTTCAGTAGTTTGGACAACAACAACCACAGGTGCATCAAGCCAATGTCTAGCAAGGAGGTATGCCTAGCTATGATACTTTCTTATCTCAGCAAAACATGATGATGAGTGCCATTACAAACTTAACAAAAGCCGTAAAGAATATGGGAAGAAACTCAGTGAACTCCATAGGTTTGACAAACCAAGGGATCTTGAACTGTGATTTTTGCGGAGAAAATCACCAAAATGGCTTCTTTGATGCTTCGATGATGCAAGATGAGTGGGCCCAATATGTTTCTAATCAAAATTATAGCTCATATAATCAGTCTACATACTATGGCAATACATACAACCCTTCTTAGTGAAATCACCCTAACCTTTCTTGGACTAGCCAAAATAGTATCCAAAACCCTCATTTCATCCCAACCAACCACAGCAAAATTTTTGAACCAAACCTCATTATCTAGACCATATCAACTACCTCATCAAATGTATACCCAAAACTCCCCAAGAGGACCACCATCTCAAAATCCATGTAATTATCTCGCACAAGTGAATCATGATTCATCCAATGATGATAATCTAAGGAGGGATTTTGAGAAGTTGCAAAGGGAGTGTGAAAATGTTTGAGCTACCACAAGGAACCTTGAGCTACAATTGGGACAAATAGCCTGACAAAATAATGAATGACCTATGGGAGCATTATCAAGTGACACAATTCCAAATCCCAATGAGCAATGCAATGCTATTTCACTAAGGAATGGGGAAGGACTTGGTTATACAAAATGACAAGATAAAGGTTGAAACTGAAGCTGGGAAGCCAAAATCCAAGACAATTGAAGAAAAACTTGAAATTGAAGATAACAACGAGAAGATGACCAAGGAGAATGCAATAAAGGAGTCGAGGAAGAAGAAAGTGGATGATTCTTTTAAATTGGACCTTGCAATAAAAGTGTCATTTCTTCAACGACTCATTGATCCAAAGGAGGAAAAAGAGAAACAATTCCACAAGTTCCTCAATATGCTCAATAAGGTGAATGCTAAACATCCCTTTGGTTGATGTTCTCAACAAGATTCCCAATTATGTGCGATTTATGAAGGATCTATTGGCTAAGGAGCAGCGATGGGATGATGATGAGACAGTTTGTCTTGACGCCAAGTACAATGCCATTGTTCAATGGAGATTACCCCCCAAGCTCAAGGATCCCGGTAGTTTTTCTATACCAGTGAACATTGGAGGACACACGTTGCATCGTTCACTTTGTGATTTGGAGACGAGCGACAACAATATTCTGAAGGCCATCTATGATAACCAAGGGATCACCAATGCAAAACCAACCAACATTACACTCCAATTGGCGGATTTTTCCGAGATAAAATCATATGGGTTATTAGAGGATGTGCTTGTTCAATGGAAAAATTGGTGTTTCCTGTTGATTTCTTGTGTTAGACATCAGCGAGGACAATGAAATTCCGTTCATTCTAGGGAGGCCATTTTTATCAACCGCACATGCTTTAATAGATGTTAATAAAGGGAAGTTGATTTTGCGAGTTGATAATGAATCTGTCGAAATTGATGTTTTTAATTATGATGATAATGTTCCAATATTTGAGAATAAATGTTTTAATTATTCCATTGGTTCATTTGTTGATAGGTTTGAAGACGAGGTACCCAAGGTAGGTCAAGGTAATGCACTCAAAAAGGATGATGAAATAAATAAAGACTCCAAAATTGACCTGAAAAACAAACCACCGGATGATGAAAGTGAGATGAGAAGGATTCATGGATCGGTTTCACAAGCATTGAAGGTTGAGGGTTTGGGTAAAAGGACCATGAGCTAGAAGAAGAAAAAGCAGTGCAAAGAGCGACTTGAAGCTATCATTTGTGCACTACCTCTGGTAAAGGCTTGGAAACGAGGGCAAGTTCAAGTTCATGTTGAAAATCAAGCATCAAGAGTGATGAAAAATGGTGTTAAACTTTTTCCGTGGAAGCTGAAAAGAAAAGGATGGTCGACCATCTTTAAGTGCTTGAACTAATTTCAAGTGCCGAAATTGAGTCTAAGACTATAAACAAGGGCGCTACATGAGAGGCAACCCATGTTTTTTCTTAATTTTATTTCTTATGTTTTTGTTTAGTTTCTTGGTTTTATAGTTTTTCTTAATTTCTTAAAGGTTTTTATGTTTTGTTTTTGTTTTAGTGGTTGATGTTTTCCACCTTGACTCAAGGATATTTAATTCAACATAAATGGCAACAAATGTTCTTCATTAACAGAGAAGTTTCCCTTTTACCCTTTTTACTCTTTATTTTTGCATTGAGGACAATGCTATTTTCTAAGTGTGGGGTGAGGAGTTTTCTTAATTTATATTTATTTGGTGTTCTGTTTGTTCATTTTCTCAATTTTTTTCTTTTATATTTGTTGCTTAGCTTTTGATTTAAGAGATTTCAAATTTTTGAAAATTTTGTCCACAAATTGCTTAGCATGTTTATTTGATTTTTTACTCGATTATTTTTGAGCTTAGTTGTCATGAGTAGGGTAGTCAGTGTTAATAATTATTCCTATCATGATTTCTAATTTTTTAGCACTAATAGCCCTACAACGTTGTAGCTTATTGGCACTAAGATATAATTGTGTAGATTCATTTATATTGTACTCCAAACACTTGCTTTATCACATTTTCGAGGCAAAATTTAAGATAATTTGATTTGATTTAAAGATAAGGGTAGACATTTCTTTGGACATTTGAGACTTCAAGCCAAACCTACTGTAAATTCATTCCCAGAACCCTATTCGAGCCTTCTTTTGTTTTGAACAAATACAAGCACCATTTGTTTTTTTTTCTAACTCACTTTTTTATCTACCTTTGTGAGTTATCCTAAATGTCCCTTAAGAGCTTTAATGCCAAATTAATTATTTAGGGAATATAAGGATGGAAGGTAGTTGTATGAGAGTCTTAGAATGAAAGGTGTACAGTTAAGGTGCAGGGGTGTTAGAAAACAAAATTTGTTGACCATAGCAGGTAGTGCCCATTACTGGCACCTGCGTTGGAATATTGCAGGTGGTGCCCCATCACTGGCACCTATATTGGAGTGTTAGCAGGTAGTGGTTATCATGTACCTCCGTTTTAATGTTTTGAGCAACAATTGACTATGGATAAGTGCCTAAAACACTAGTACATTCGGCAAAAAAAAAGAAAAAAAAAAAGGGAGATATTTTTACACAGTGTTGGTGAGTAAGGTTGAAATTGACAAAGAACGATTTATTCTGCTTGTTGCACAAAACTTTTAGAGGTGTTTGGAAAATTAAGTGTGGGGTTACTCCTTTCAAGGATGGGTGTTTTAATATTCAAAAGGAAGTTTTATATTGATGTGTAGCTAGCACTTTAAAGCTCTTTTTCTTATTTGTTTATCCCTTGTCCCTTCTTTACGTTAAAATGTAAAAGTCCTACCTAATTTAAATTGAATCAGTTGTCTATATTAGTGGAGAAATATAAGAAGAGTAAGCTATCAAGTGTTTAGAAAAATTTAGAGGGTTTGCATGATTTAATCTTTGTGTTTTTAAAAGTTATTTTTTGTATGGCTCTATACACATGCCTACATTGGAATTCATGTATAGGGCTTTATTATCATTTGACTATTTTTCTTATGATGGTTTGGTTCTTGGTTATTCATATGGATAATTGATGAGATGTGTTAAGTATGTTTAAGATTTATTTTTATGTTTTGCTCAAGGACAATCAAAAAGTAAGTGTGGGGTAGTTGATAAACTCGTAAATGTCATATATTTCATGTATTGTTTACCTCTGTTTTAATGTAATTTGAGCAAGAATTGAGTAATTATGAGCTAAAATAGTTTATTTTGAATTTTGTAGGGTTTGATCAAAGAATGAGTTAAAATGGCTCACTATATTGGAGGAAAACGTTCACTAGCATGGAGCAAATTGTCTATATAGTTTGAAAAATCAAGCATAACTCTCTTGTTCAATTCCCGATTTCTGTGATTTTGGATGATTTGGAAAGCTAAGGAATTTTTCTACAACTTTCATGTTTTGAGTTTTTCATAATTCTATAGGCATCTCTTGATGTCTCTTATTCAAACTTGCAAAGTTGGAAAATATGCACCGGCGATGAGCGATTCTGACATAATTTGGTAAATTGAGCATAACTTTCTTTTCTAAGTTCCAATTGAGGTGATGCAAGATGATTTGGAAATCCAAGACATATATCTACAACTTTTATGTTTTGAGTTTTACCAAATTCTACCTGCATCATGGAGAAAATTGAAGATGAAATGAAGCAACTTACTGGACTCAGCGCCCATGCGCTACAAAATTGCAGCGCCCAGGTGCCAAGTCCAGAGAGGCCTCTTTACCTCATTGGAAGCCGCACCCAGGCACTGTAAAAGTGCAGCATCTAGGTGATGGTCGATGAACAGGTTGTGCAGAGTTGCTTATTTTGCAAGAAAAATCCTCCCGAAGGCCTGATTACATGGAAAAGCATGCACTTGTCATCCCAAAGCCCCAAAACCCTAAAAATATCTATAAGTACACTAAGAGAAGGGGAAGAAACGATCGATCATCATCAGCCATCATTATTTTATTTAGGTTTTCAATAGTTAGAACGATAATTTAGCCATGGGGTATATTGTTTCAATTATTCACGCAAGAATTTCATTCTCTTGTCAAGAATTGAAAATTTGATGATCATCAACATCCATTTTGCTACAATTAACGAGTTTGATTTATATTTATGCAATTTAATTTTGTTCTTGTTGCTTTCTTGTTTTTCAATTATCGTTCTTGTTTTATTGCTTTCAAATTCTTAATTCCATAAGTTTAGTCATTAGGGTTTTATTTTATTATTTTTAATCACTTTCATAGAGTAGATTAATTTAAATTCTCGTTCTTGATTAAATTCTTGCAAGTAGGATCGATTGAATTAGGGTTTTTAGCTAATTATCTTTAATTGCTTTTCGTAGGGTTAGAATTTTGTGTTCTTGTCTTTATTTCAATTTTAAGTGATTAATTTTAGTTTAAATTTAGTTATAAAAACCCTTAATTATTTTATGTAACTAGTAAATAGGTTTGTGAACCTAGTAAGGTTGTTCCAATAGTCCTTGTGGGAACAATCCTTACTCATCGTATATACAAACTCACCTTGTATACTTGTGAGTGTGTGAGAATTGATTAGGATAATTAAGTATTTTTTATTACTTGTTCATTGTTTGCAAAACCTAATTAATATCTTACCAAACAACAACCATTTCAATCTTGGAATGAGTAGCAAGTAATGCATTCGTTTGAAAGGAAGCAGTTTACATCTTTTCCTCCCCCTTTTAGGGAGTTTGTAGCGAGGATGATGACAAAGCCTGCATTCCTTTTCACTATTTTTATAGTACAACATACACCTATTTATGCAACAATTATATTTGACTACATAGAGACCAAGTTTTTACCAATTTCTTTGTGTCCTAAAAGCTATTTGGCACACAATTATCAAAAGGAACTGCCCGTTTTACGATATCACACATTTGATCCACATACTCTAGGATAAGTTGTAATCAAATTTCAGACTCATCAATTGAATAGCCATGGACAATTCGAAATGTTTCACAACTGGGGTACAGCTACTGTTGAACAGATTTTGAACATGTTATAAAATCGTGTAGTCTCACTAGTTGGAGGTTTGTCAATATCCTTGTTGTTCTAATTAGTATGGTGGTGATGAAATCCAAAATTAGTTGTAGTAGCAACATCAAATACCATATTTTGGTATGTGCAACGATGTGCATTCCTAAGTTCAGGTGCACTGGAATCACCCACATCAATATTGACCCCAATTGCTTCAGACTCCCCATATGTAGTCCAATACCAATAATTTAGCCTAAACCCAAATTTTAAAATATGCTCAACCACAGTGTCAGGATTGATTAGTCTCGTGCTCTTCTCCTTAAAGTAGGGACACCAAATTTCATGATCATTTATATATTGTGGTTGCATGCATGCAAATTGAACAAATTGACTTAAATCATCAATAAATTGGGGAGTATAACTAGAACGGTTAGGCAAGAGCCTTTCGTCCTTTCAATTACAACTACAGTGCATTTCCATATCTGAGAATCAAATATACAAACGTTTTAGAATTTAACAATAAGTGTCATATTTGTTAGTTTTCATATTTTAGATCAAGAGTATGTATTTTTTCATAAAATTTTCGATAAAGTATCCCCTAATTTTAGACCATTCCCTTAGTTCAAAACCAATCAATATAGACATTCATGACCTGGCAGGGGTTGACTTGACAATTTAATATTCATAAATTTCATCCCAAATAAGCTTTACTATCACTAAAAATGAATAAAAGAAATTGGATGAAAGTCAATTAATAATAAATAAAAATGAATCAACGAGTTTTAAAAGAAATTTCAACTTAAAATGTCAATCATGACCCGAAAAAGGTATATACAAATTAATCAATCATGACCCGACAAGGGTCATCCAAAAAATCCACAAAAATTTAATATATCACAAAGTTTATATGAATTTTATAACTTGTATCACAAATAGAATGATGACAAACTTATTTTGCAGTAATGCTCTTCTGTCTAGACTTGATTGTCTGTTCCAAAATATGTACTAGATTTTCACCACCCTAAACGAAAGCAAGAAGTTTTATTTATCACCAAAAATTAAACCGAGGGAAATTGAAGGAAAGATAACAAAAAGTGAAACAAAGATCAGCTACACATTTATTACATTAAATTAAATTAGTACTTCTATTTAAATTGAGTAGCAAGAAAGAAAGATGCTAGCATGATAGCATGTTTTTCATTGACTTTAAAGTTAGTTGTGCTCATTGTAATAGATAAATTTAATTATGATGCTTAAGCACAAAAAATATAAACCACAAATACCATAACGAATCAACATTATTTGAAGCTAGAATTATTTACTGATTCTTAAATTCTTCTGAGATAGAAAGAGTTTAAGGACCAATTACAAGTTTGCTAGAGTTTTTTTAGTAAAAATCCAATTTTGCTACAGTTTATTTATTTTTACAAAAGCAACAACAAATCTTCTATAAACAAAAGGGTGGTAATTCTTTTTTGATTATATGTTGGTTCTGTTTCTATAGTCTTGGATATATTAAAAAAATTGTAGTCTTGAATATTGTTACTGCTACTAATCTACATGTTTCATGTATTTTCCCTATGGCTTCACGTACTTCAAGTGAGAAACCAGCAAATTTATTTTTCACTTACCATCTTTAAAAGGTGTATTCCTATTCCATCCAATTGTATTAATTGTTTCAAATGGGATACACTAGTTACAGTACCCCATCTTTTCTGTTCTTGATATTTTAACTTTCTTTGTTACAACTAATTTTTTTCTACCATTCTTTAACAATCTTTGTCATTTTTCATTATCATCACTAACTCTCTCACCTACACGCAGACTAAAAAGTGCACTAAATTCCAACTATGATTAATTAGCCCTTCATATGTGAACAGAATACACTAGGTTTTCAAAATTCACCTATGTGATGAATCCTTAGACAAGTATTATAGGGTATTTTAGTCAATCACTACCCATTCCTACGTAGGGACCCTAGTTTAAAAACTCAAAAAACTTAGTTCGAGTTGTTTCAACCTAACTCGACTCCATAGAATTATAGGAGAATCGATGAAAAACTCAATGAATATTGAATTTTAGATTAAACTAACTCGATAAACTCATCAAGTAATCACGAATTTTTATCCGAGTCGAATCTATTTAATACTCAAAAGTAGATTAAATTTCGATTTTCAATCACTACAAGTAAAAAAGCCTTTCCTGGCATTGCTATAACGACATTTTAGTTGAAGTGCCAGCACAAGTATTTATTATGGCAATTGGTTTTAATTACTCAAATAAAATTTAATGAAAATAGTGATCACGTTATATCAAATTGCTAGATGCTCTAACAAAATAGGTATTTTGGCGGTTTTCTAATGATGCCGTAATAATACTTTAATAAATGAGTAATTAAGTTATCAGATTTCCTATTATGACTGAGAATAGGCATAGTAGTAATAGAAAATAGTAATAGACTTAGGGTAATTTAGACTTGGGCATTTAGGAACTTCATATTCAAATTTTATTTGTTAGATAGTAATATGAAACAACTTGCTATGGTTCTCAAATTAATTTGCATTTTTGCTTAAAGAGTGCGAATTTTAATGGAGTTTTAAGAAACAAAAGTAAGGCCACCAATAACCAAGCATAGGTTTAAAATTATGCCACTGAGTTAGTTGGCTTTATGAAGATAACGAGTAAAATGGAGAATTAATTGAAAAATAATCCACAAGACAAAGTTCATTCTAATTCAAAAATCTATACCCCTGTTTTTTGAGCATTTCTTTTCCAAACACAATGTAAAGTATATTTTCTCTAAGATATTATAAAGGTGAATTGAAATATAATCTACAACATTTCTACTATGTTCGACAATAATCTTAATCATTTGAATTAATCCAGGATCGAAAAGAAATTAACATGCCCAACTAATCATAAAACCTGATCACTAAAACAAACTGAATAAGGATAGATCAATTCAATATACACCATGGTGCCAAAAGATTCGATTCCAATATTCTTATCTAAATTAGTCCCTTTTGAAATAAACTAAGTAATTAATGAATCTATATGCAAATGTTTAAAGCTTTGTGTTGTGCCAATATAGCATATCACTTGTGATATATTTTTGTCATTTGATGATCTGATTTGAGTTTGAAGTAATTTACTAATTATTTAATCATGTAGTACTGCATACATGACTAAATACATGTGATATATATGCTTTTATAGCTGATAGGGATGGGAAGAACAATAGTATCACATATCCTGTTTATTTTTTTAGTTTGCAACAAAGCTACTACATACATTGATCTTAATTATTTGTATTAATATAAAGTTTAAACTTCTGTTCATTTAATTTTTTCCAGTGAAGATAATGAAGTGTGTAATATTTAACATGTAGGATTATTTGGTTGATCACTAGTGGAAGATAGATTTTGAGGAAGAAAATATTTTCCGGTTGTAGGTAAATCATATACAAAACTAAGCTTGAGCAAATCTGTTTTTTGGCACTTTAGAACTATTTTGCCCCTGGATGTGTATTTTACATATATCGTGATCACTTATTGAGAAAGAAAATTATATATATACATATGTATATATATATATATACACACATACACACACACACACACATATATATATATATTTGTTTAATTATATAGGGAACTTGTAATAACATTTTTTTTTTCAGAAACTTTGGGATAAGGATTCTTAACATGGAGAAAGAAGATATTATATATATATATATATATATATATATATATATTGTATAGGGGACTTGTAATAACAAATTTTTTTTTCAAAAACCAAGCAAAAAGGATTCTTAACATGTATTCCAAAGTTATTGGAGAACTTGTCAATCAAGAACCATCACTGGGTTATTCTTTTGACTTGTATCTTACCTATTAACGATATTAAATGGAGCTAATATTAAGTCAATGCTTGCAGTTTTTTACTTCAATAGCCAAAATAATTGGATTGAGCTATCGAGTCTTTACTTTGATGAAGAATGTGTTGATTCTTATAATTGAGTTAGTTTAGTAGCAATAGTTACAGTTTGATAGTAGGTTTTTAGATTTTTACTTATGTAATAATTTATTCTTTATCTATACATATTATAACGGATTGATTTCTACTGAAATTATTGTATCTTTATAAAGAGACTTATTCTGTTTTCATGTAAACATAAGAGCTATATGATATTAAATTATGTGCCTCAGTTTTTCATTAGTCCAGTGTAGATAGAAATTTATTTTTTATTTTTTTAAAATAAAAAACTATTATGGTAGTTGTAAGTGCCATAATAGCTTCTTTTTATGACAAGACTAAGCGCCCTCACAAATTATATATCCTGGCACTTTTGGTGCTATAACTGTACATCTATCCATCCATAATCGAAACTAGACCAGGATGGATTCCTTAGAGCAAAACTTGTAACTATATTAACCAATTCATTGAAACTACGAAATTTCAATATCAATTTTAAGAATTTTTTGAGTGAAAGTTCTAAAAATTAACCGCATGCTATTAAAATTTTTACCCATAACTGCTAGATGGATGTGAAAACAACAGTAAATCCGCATATAAAAATTGGACATTCATCTCATTTGAAACAATATCAACTCCGACAATCAAAACATATACAGGGACTAAGGCAATATATATTGTCACTCAATGTTTAAGGTTTCCCTATTGCCTCCTAGGTTGAATATAGAATGGATGACACTTTAACTCATGTGCACAAGGCACATACAAACAAAGTTGGCTGATATAACAAGCCTAAACACAAGGCCGTGGAGTATGAGGAGGAAAAAAAAAGAAAGCCATTGCTTAGCTGACATAGTAACAAACACCTTAGAAGTGAGTGGCTCGACAAAAAACCCCCTACAAGGTACAACATTTTTATGCCCAAAAGACTTGCAAGTTGTCTTGCCATCAATAGTTGCTATACCTTCGTCACAGTTGAATTTACAACCAATCACGCCAAATCAATATGTATAGGTAACTTGGTCCTGCATTTTCTATACCTATCTATTCAATTTTTTGCCTAAAGTCTTCTTAATCAAAGATATAAACAAAAATAATCGTTCATCAATGTCATGTAGAGAAAATTAACCCACTTTAGAAATAAATAATCAAATAACCCAAAATTCTCATCTAGGTTAAGTTGGGGACAACCACATCCAAAGTAAATACAAGATCAATGGAAAATACCTTAAAGTTTGTGGCTTGATGAAACTATGATGGCTTGACGTGCTGATAGAGGATCCTCCGTTGCAAATTGAAAGGAACAGGGTAGATAGGAGAAGAAGAAAGAGAAATAGCAAAAGGTGTGAAAAGGGGAGGAAAATTGAAGGCCCGAACAGGAAGGGGGATCTGCTAGGCTCCTCTGTGAAGAAAAAGTGAAAAAGAAAGAAGAGGGACGGGAAGAGAGAGTAGCGAATGGTAGGGGACTGATCAAGGCGTGAAGAGAAAGAGAATCGTATAGGTTTTGTATTTATTTACTTAGAAAGGCCCGAAGTTGGTGTGGGAGAAATCTACTTAGACAAAATAAAATAGGTTGTGTGGGTTTATATTTACAATTTTTGAATTTTTAATAACAAAAAAATTAGATGCATAATTATTCGATGCTGAATTTTTTTTTAAAGAAATAGTAGCAATGGATATTTCAATTGCTATTAATCCACGACCAAAATCAAGGTAACAATTTTTTCACAAATCGAATATCTATTGGAAACATGTTTTAAATTTTCTTTTTAAAAAAATTGCAACGGAAATCCCATTGCAATTGTTTTGAAATTTGTTTTTTATTTTTTATAAAATCTATAGCAATGTGTGCTATTTCCGTTGCAAATAACGCATATTTCCGTTGCTAATAGGAATATTTCTAGTAGTGTAATTACCCTTGATAAATGTCATGCTCAATGTTGGTGAAGTTCATAATTGAAGGATAAAACTCTTGTTTTTAAGTTCAATTTGAGTTTACTTGGTTTCATTCACATTCACTTGGTTGATATGTTGTTCATCTTCTATTTTATCTTTTTGATTATCCAAGTATAATTCAAAATCATTACTTAGTGTTTTGTTTTTACACTTTCTAGCAGTATTATTATGTGTTTGTTCTATTTGTGAGTGATAGGATGAGTTGTACTCATCATTTGAATAAAATGACATGTTTGGGGTGTTATTTACTTGTGTTGGAATGATATCTTTTTGTGAATGTAAATATCTAAGAGACAGGTGAATTTTAGATGAAAAATTGATTGATTATGGTACTCGATGATGTCAAATGACTTGCAAAATCATATGATTGAGTTATTTAAACTTGGCATTCCTTAATTGATTTGGTATGTGTTGAGTATTCCTTTGCGACAAAAGAATTTCAAAAGCCATGTCTTACTACATTCAAAAAGTGAGGGATTCACATTTTTTTGAATGGATTCATTTAAATATTATTTTTGATCAAATCAATTGTATTACCTTGTTGGTCAATTAATCTTTTGAAAAAATTGGTAGAATAGAAGTGATTTAGGCCATTTTGAATATTTTTGCGTGTGGAGTTTTATTTATATCTAGGGAGTGATTGGTTTGCATATGATCTTGAGTACGTTTTACTTTTCTTCCTTAGTTTAGGGCAACAAAAAAATTATTTTTAGGAATAAGGCGAATATGGGATTCCGGATGTACCCATGTTTTTCCGAAATATGCCATTAGAATAATAATAAGGTTAGTATGGGATTCCAACATTTATCTATGTTGTTTCTCCGAAATGGCCATTTGGAGTTACGTTTTATAATATCAACAAGTCAAGAGGTAATGTTTGTAATACCCATCATTGATATCACACTGCTACTCACTCCTTGATATACTTTTAATGATCTTCTATTTCCATGTGGCCTTGTCAAAATGGATGAAAAATATTGTAATCCTTTTGATTTGAGCAAAACTATATTTTGAATGAATGGAACTTGTTTTTCAAAAATCTTTTTGATGATGGTTAATGCTTAGTTATTTGAAATCTTTTGTTGGCATTTGAAATTATTTTCTTTGCGAAAGTTGAAAAACTTAGAATGACTAGTTAAAATGGTTCAATTGTCATATGGTATTTGAGATCCCTTGAAAGGTCTCCTAATTATTCAAAGTACATCCGCTATCCACCCTTTGTGTTGTCACCTTGGTGGTGTCTAGTATGATATGTCTTGTGTCTTGTATTGTTCATTTTTATTGTTCTTTTTCTTGTCTTTTATTTTGCTTGGGACGAGCAAAAGTTTAAGTTTAAGGATGTGATAACTCTAGAAAACTAGATTTATGTGTACCATATATTTGATGGTTTTGCTACTAGTTTCGATAATGCATTTTTAGTATTTTCGTGTGTATTTTTGTCTATTTTGCTGTTATTAATGTGGTAGCATGTGTTTATTAAATGATTTAGTACTTATTTAGTCTTAATTAGTATATTTTATTAGGTTATTGTGTTTAGAGTTGTGTCGTGTCTTTAACATAACTTTGTTGGGAGTTAGGTTTTCGTTCGTCTTTGTTTGTTTTTCGTTTTTTGGCCTATTTAGTGAGAATTTTATTTATATATTTGGAATATTTTTTAAGTGTTTATTATAGCTAATAATGTTCTCCTATGTGTTAGAGTCACATGAAAAAAAAAATAACATATCAATCGGACATCGATGAAGATTTTCGAAGCAAAAATATGAAGTGCTGCAGAAGTTGTAGTTTGATGTCGCGATACTGAGACGGCTGGAGAAAAATGACTTTGTTTGAAACTGATTTTTACTCCACAATTCTCCTATTACTCCGGCAATATATATACCCCTTTTAAACCTTATTTGAGGCATAACGTATCCAGTTAGCAGGAGTAAGCTAGATTAGAGAGTAATTTTCTTCCTTTTTCCTCCCCATTTGGGGTAGGTTTTCTTAGATTAGAGTGGATTAGCATTCATCTATCTTGTAATCTTAATTTCCTAGCTAAAGATTGAAGATTTTTAGTGGTAAGTTCCTTGTTTATGTTAAAATTCCTTTAGTTAATCTTTAATTTATGTTTATTTAGTTTAATTAGTTTAATTGCTTTCATATAATTGCTCCCTTTATATGATTTCTTAGTGTAGTTGATAGATTAGTTGTGGGTTTTCATGAATTATACTTTTTTAGTGGTAATTGGTAGTTTGATTAATTAATTAGAGTAGATTAGTTTATGGGCTTTTAGTTTAATTGCTTTATTATCACTTGTTTTCTTAGTTCTCTTAGTAGATTAGCTAATGAGCTTTCCTTAATCATGTTTTGTTAGTGTTAATTTGTAGTTTAGGTGTCTTTATTGCTTTCTAGAAGTGTATAATTAGAGATCATGTTTCCTTTTTAATTGCTTTATTTACTTGCTTTCTTAGTAATTATTGTTAGATTAGTTAATGGATTTTTGTTAATGTAGTTAATTAGTTTAGATTAGTTAATAGTTTCATTAAAATGTTATCTTTTTCACTTGCTTTCCCTAATTGCTTTCTGAAACATACTTTCTTAGTGTTAATCTTTACTTTTACGCAATAGATAGCCTTTGAATTTCTTTATTAGTTTATCTATGCACAACTCAACAATTGCTGGGATGACACATTGCCGATCATACCATTCAAAAATTACCATTACTATTTCCCATATGAAAAAAATTTACCTAATACATACCTTCAATCTATCACAGTTGTCACATGATGACAACACCAGTGCTCTTTTAGAGAGAATGTGAGTTGAGTGCGAGAGAAAATATGAGGGGTTACTGGTTAATAGTAGGAAATTGTGATGTAAACTTTAGAGATTTCGAAACTAGGTGTGGGGAAGGCATTTTTCTCATATACATCAGTGATAGAGAAGAACTTGATAAAAGTAAATCTCATAGTCCGATACCATCTGTCTCTTATAGAGTTGAATTTGGATATATAAATTTTTTAGTTAATGACTCCAATTATTCCTGAACTTTTATCCATGATTCTAATTGGTCCCTCAACTTTTAAAAGTATCTATTATATCCCAAAGCTTTTAAATTTGGTTCTAACTGGTCCCTCAATGTCAAATTCAAATATGTTAATTTTTTCACTTTGCCCCTAAAGGTTTAGTTTATTGTCGGTTTGACCCTTCCAAGTTCAAAAATTAAGCAAAATTATTCTATTTTAATAGTTTGGAATAAATACTTAACTATTGGCTAGAGAACTGATTAAAAAAAATGGACAAAACTAATATTCAAACACATGTTATTCAATCATATATTGAATTCTAATATATTGTTAAAAATATTTATTCAATCATATATTGTTAAGAATATTATCCTTTTATTATGGGTTAACCGGATTATTTTAATTTCAATGATTTTTAGTAAAATAAAAATAACCATGTAGAACTTATACAACTAATAAAATTAGAAAACAAATAAGGAAAATTATAAAAAATTAAAATAGGAACAATTGTTTAGTTATCTTATTGTCCACTATTATTATCAATATTTATCATAGTATATAATCTTGACTTTACAAAAATATTATACTGATAAAGGAAAAAAAATATTTTTAAAAATATTTTTCTTATAATTTTTAGCTTATACAAATATTCCAAATTGTTAGAAAGGAAATTCTATCATTTTCTTTTGGTCAAATTAACAATTATTCCATGTTTAACCAAAAATATTAAATAAGGCTAAATGCCTTATTCTATAGACTTAAAGAGAAGAAATAGGCATTAAACCAAAACTTCGGGGGGCACAGTTAAAATTTTCATACTTGAATTTGACACTAAGGGACTATTTAGAATCAAATTTACAAGTTTAGGGACTTGATAAGTACTTTTAAAAGTTAAGGGACCAAATAAAATCATTGGTAAAAGTTTAGGGACTATTAGAGTCATTTACCCTTTATTTTATATTTTAATAACAATATACCTTCCACTTTATTTTTTTATTATATAATTTTATTGTTTTATGCAATTAATTTCTTAAAACAATTATCTTTTACTTGGTTCATTGTTAATAATATTGTTAATTAACTAAATTAAAAAATAAATATTTTACATATTTAAGTGATGAATTAAAAGAAGGGCACAATAATACAATGACTTACTAAATGCTCTCAACTACATACCAATGAAAAAAATGGTATTCAATTGCGTATAGTTATCAAACATACAAATTCAGAATTAAGATTCAAACATTCAAAATTTTCTATTCAATGCTTAAAAATTTAGCATCTTAGACTTTAGCATTCAAATTTTAGAATTCAATATTCAGTGTTATTAGACAGTCTTTTAATATAGAAGGATTAAAATCTTTTTATAATAATGTTAGATTAAAAAATCAACTGCCGTTAGTTTTAAAGGGCAAATTACTTATTAAGATAAAATCAGATTATCAAAATACAATTCAGCCTAATTGTAAGGTGGCAAAGTGTAACTAAGAGAATTAAGTTAATTATGGCATTCACCACCCGCTACGAAGGAAAAATTTAATGCCATTAGGCCTTGAGTGGGAGTGAGCACGAATCATGTTAATCGAATTCCCAACCATTTTCACTTCTAAATTAAAATTTTGAAACTAGTTAATCAGAATTGAGTTAATTAATTGGTCCGATCGAATTTCAAAATTAAAAATTGGTTACGAAGTTAGAATTGAGTTCGTGAAATAGGTGATTCGCCTACTTACAATTTACAAACATAAATTACCTACTACACTATCTAGATGTGTAAGATCAACTATGAATTGATTTCCAAATTCAATTTGGTATTTGATTCTGTTCTATACATAAGTGCTACTTCTCAGCAAAAGTATGTGCATAAGGTTTTGAACTCAAGATCTTTTAAGGAAAGTGTTTAGTATTTGCCGCTAGCGATAGCAAACACAAACACGTGTGTGCATGTGTGTATTAAGAGAATGTTGTATTTATTCAAGTATAATATAATTTTGATTATATAGCTTGTTAGGTTTTATTTTAGGTAGGTTTTTTATTTTTTGTATAAAGGATTGCAGTCCAACATGAATAGACCCAATTCACGAATGTAGTTAATCGAGTACATGATCGATTTACGAATTCGAATTTAGTTAATCGGATTTTATATTGAATTCAATTCGAAATTAAAAAAAATTAATAATTTTATGTCTCATTTTCAAATTTCGATTGAATTATTTAAGTGATTAACTAATTAGTTAACCGATACTCACACCTAGGCTTGAGAACATTATGCATATAATATAAATAAAGAGCTAATTTGCAAATGTCCCATGGGACAAGAGCCTGAATCTTCTTATCAATCTCAATTCTACAAGGATTTTTTTTTTAACGAATGCTCCACGGGAATAAAGAAGTGGAACGTTGGAAAGAATTGGGCCTACCACAAGTGCATAGACAAAAAGGCCAATATAATCATTTTCAGGATATGGCCCACTTTGACTCGCCAACGTCTTTATTGTCTCCTCTACTTCAATTAATTTGTCGACAACAAATTCTTTTTATTTGTTTCTCGCTCTGTTTTTGTAATTGTAATGATAAAAACTCGCTTTGTGAATGTGATGAATTTTTTATTCATAGACATCTAAAAGTTCCTTTTGACAGAATTGAAGGATATGGGCACAAAAAAGGAAGAAAAAGAAGGAAGTCTGGTTAAAAGAGTTTAACATCATTATTAGGTATACCTATTATACCTTTGTATATGATGAGTAGAAAAATAACAAAAAGTTATTATGAGAATATTAGGAAACAACACGATCGAGTTGCAACAAGAGTAGTAAAAGAATATAATGATATCTAAGATTTTATGTGTGCATTTTATCGAAGGCAAAATCATTTATGTATACAAAAAAATGGTGTCTAATTTAGTTAATTAGACATCTTTCTATTCTATAGTATAAAGTCTAAATCAACATCTGTGGCGTAGTATCAAAATTAATGTGTTTGTATTTTTATCTTTATTAATATGCATTAATTTCTTATATCAAATGTGTATATGTCTTTAGGTGAATTGATGTTAAAATCAAATTTTATGGGCTTAGAAACACCATTTCTATCAATCTCCCCACGATTTTGTTTTCATAGCTGCTAAAAAAAAAGTTTTATCAGGACAAAATAACTAATCATGCTTGATAGATTAAGAGTGTTCAATTTTAAAAAACAAAATAACTACCTATAGAACAAAACAATTTTTATTTTCACTTGTTTTTAATAAAATCAAAATTTTCATAAATAGTAATATCTACAAATAATTTTAAATTTTTGTTCGTTGTACACTCTTAATATCTAGTATTCATTAGGAAAATTCTTATATAAATTCGATTCAAGATAAGTAAAATGGATTTCTTATCCACATTCATCTACATCACCTTGAATAAGTTTTTTTTTAATGAGTTAGCAGTAATGTGGATTCGTAGACTAAAGAATCCATTATACCTACTATAAATCGGATCTATATAAGAATTTCTCGTATTCATGATATGGCACAATCAATTCATGCCACGTGTGCTTATTTATTGGAATGCGTTTTTGTCTTTTCCTTTCATACAACAATTTTTCTCTTTTGTTACATTTATTACTTTCCCTTTTGTCTATATTTTGTCAATCATAATTTAACACTAGATATAAATGCACACTCGTTGTGTGTATAATCGTCAAGTGTGTTTATGGAAATTTTAACATATTTTGCAAATCTCCATATAATGTAAAATAGGTGTTGAGTTGTGCCATGTTATAGTGTTAGAAATATGAAACAGAAATGGCTTTAACATGAGAAAACTCGTTACTACTCATTCCGTAATGCGAAATAAATATTGCAAATCGTTGGATGATTGAAAAGGGGTCACCTCCTTACCTTTTAGTCATCTCAACGGCTGTCATACTCACTCTACATTGCGGAGTGACAGGTATCAAAAAACTACTCCTTAACATGAGTCCATTTTCTTTTATTGATTTTGCAGTGTGGGTAGTTTTTAAAAAATGAACGACGGGGATGAAACCAATGTTAAAAGGTGGGCAGTTTTTAGAAAATTATACCAAAAATAATAATTACACTAAAATTGCTCATTCATTATATAAAGTAGTAATTTTATTCAATTTTCTTCTATTTTTGGAGTAAAAAATGTGTTTTTGTTCTTAAGTTCTCATTTCCTAAATTCATTCTTTATCAATTTTAATAACTTCTTTGTTTTATTCACGATTTTGAAATTTAATTTTCTTTCTTATCAATAAGAAGTTTTTAATAACTATTGTTGGAAGAGGTAAAATTGTATTTAATACGCATTACAAATATTACTACTACTTTATTCAATAGAAAAGCATTTTAGTGTAATTTATATTTTTGGTGTAATTTTGTAAGAAAAGAAAAAATAACTCATGCCTTAGGACTTCCTATAACTCGGCCATAACTTCTCATGATAACCTCTCAATTAATTTGTATTTTATTTTTTGTTCCTTTTCATTTAGTTTAAAATATAATTTTGCACACACATTAAGCGTGTCAATAGAAATAATATGAAAGAATGCAACTCAATATCACCTCGCAATTATTATCAAAATGTGATTTTAACAATTCCTTTCTTGTTTTTCTACAAATTTCAATTTCTATTTAATCTTTTTGTAATTTTTATTAGACATATAAATACTCACAAAAACTAGTCACGTATCTATACACATAGACTCAATAATTTGAGACGATTAACTTGATTATTTGACTCAATGGTTTGACCAATCAAATCAATGTTAACAGAATCAGGTTACTGGTTTGATCGGACAAGGTAAGAATTCATTCCCGATTCAACCGCGATCTGAATGGATTGACCAAGTCCATGATACAAATTTTTTTTTGACAATTGTCAGGACTCGAACCTGGTATCTCAACAAAGCAACACCACCAAATCTGTTTGTTATATTATGCACATTTTTTATTATAACTATTTCCTTGACTTTTGCATCTTCCACTTGAATATAATAAACTAATATGGTTATACAATCCACAATATTTAGATACTTTTTATTTTTCAAAATAAAACTACAAATGTCTTGAAGGCAAAATAAATTATTTTTTCAAAAAAAGAAAAATAGAAGACAAAACTTAGCAAAATAATGAAATATTATATTTTTTCACGCTATAAAGTACTTTCCATAATATTGTATCGTTATTATTTTTGTTATAGTTGTTTTTTTATGAAATATATCATAAAAATGCTATGACAAAGTAACGATTTAAGAAATAATAAAAGTATAATTCAATGAATTTATTTGTTTATATATTGTATTTCAATAACTAAAGTTAACTATTTCAGTATATTTCATTAAAGATTTTAGAGAAATTATCATTTTAAACTTCATTTATAATTAATTAAATATTAATAATACATTTTTTTGTAAATATTTTCATCAAATTTTTTGTATCTAATAATTTTAAAGTGTTATGTACCAATAAAATAATATATTAAGTTATTTATTAATCTTTTTCATTGGGTTCTTTACCAAGTCGAATTTAATAAGAATGTTGCAAAGTGAATTAGATCTGAGTGTGAATTGAATTTTGACCTAATATATACTACCAAGAATTTCAAAGTTTGAGGTCACGTCACAATTTGTCACAATTTATCATATGCGACCACTGCATCATCCCACAGCAAAACGACACTATAATACACTACATTACACAGTTAGTCAGAAAGAAATTGAATAAGAACAAAAGACAAAGTTCAATTCCATCTAATTTTTCTAGTAGTATCATTTATTTCTTTAATTTTCACTAATACTACTTTGTACTATAAACTAAACGTTCATATGCACACCACCCAAGAAAGTTACAGATTCCACTCATTCTTTTCTACTTGGGCAATAGCATAAGATAATCGAAAAAGACCTAATGCTGCCCACATTTTGCTTTTTTTTTTTCCCCTTACAATGGAGAGTTGATGCGTCAATAGGCCTTTGCAATATAGGACACAGGTTTCTCTTTACAGCTAGCAATTTTTTTGTGTGGAATAGGCAAAAGGGACTGTTTTGCTTTGTGGGTTTTGCTTCATTCTGCAGCATTTTTAGTACTTTTTTGGTTTTCTTGTAAAGCCAGTAGCCATTTATGGAGGACTGACTTTGACCTGTTTGTTGTTTTGGGTTGAAGCTATGATGGAGAGGGCTTGTGGAGTTAAGGTGGTGTTAATGGTGTGTTTGGGGGTGTTTATTGGATGCAGCTGGGCTCAGGATAGTGGAAATGCAGATACTGCTGTGTATATAGTGACTCTCAAACAAGCCCCAAAAACCCATTTAAATGGTGAACTCAAAGTGAAAGATCAGATTTTTGATATTGCTGGTTCCAGCAGAATGAATAGACTGAACAGAACAAGGTAATTTTTCTCCATTCTTAACTTTTATCTTCCACTTTAGCTTCCTTTCTTTCTTGGGGAGTTTAGCCTGTTTAGCCAAGCAGCTCATAGTTTGTGCTTATTTTATGCTCCTTTGATACTTTTTATTATTATGTTCAATTGATTCTTCATGTTGAATTTTCATCTAATGAATTATGTTGTATGCAGGTACTAGGAATCATTAGTGAAGGGGTTGTCCATTTTGCTGGTGTTTAATTAGTTCCCTTTCACTCAGTAATTAAAGCTAAAAAAAAAAGGGAAAAAACTTAGTGTGTTAATGGAAACTTTCACTTGAATAATAGTGTAAATTTTGGTATCCTTCCCTAGCACGCTTCCGCCCATTAGAGTGTGAAATGATAAGCTACAATAGTTGTAAAAGAAAAGGCCTTTGTTGGTGTTGAATTATTTCCCTTTTTTAGAGTAATTAAAGCTAACAAAAAGAAATCTTAGCTTAACTTCGTTTGCTCTTCAATTGTGGAGTTTGGAGTGTTGTCTGACATTAGTATGTTTTGGAACTTGCATTTGAGTGACATGAGTGTAAATTTTGGAATCCTTCACTTGATCAGTCCTTGCAGCTCTCAAAGTGTCTAAAAGAATAAGCTGAATTTTTATTTTCTGATCATAATTTAATAATATGATGTTTAGTTTTCATTTTTAATTCCACGAAATTTTGTGTCGCTCAATCCTTCTCGAATGTTTAGTTCTCTTTTCATCCACGCGTCTTTGGAAGAGTTATTTTAAACATATTGCTTGATATTCTTCAACCCTTTCATTTGAATTAGGAATATTCCAAGAACTGATAAAGGCTATGGCTCTTATATCTCTCGAGTCCATGATACTTTATTGAGGGGAGCCTTAAGCGGGGAAAAGTACCTAAAACTGTACAGCTACCACTACTTGATAAATGGATTTGCCGTGCTCGTCACTCCGCAACAGGTATATATTCAGGGTTCTTTGAAATCTGTCACCTTTATCTCTGAATAATTTCTCCGTTATGTGGATAACTTGTTTCACTTTGTACAATGAGTCCTTTTCATGTTTAATTATTGAGTTGCTTTCCTTTCTGAAAACTTAAGCTCTTTGATAAGTTGGTACGCCTATAAATCAACTTTAGTTTTTTTTATCATTTCCCAGTTGTAATGCATTTGTATGTTGATGAAATTTAAGGCTGACAAGCTTTCAAGGAGGGGTGAAGTGTCAAATGTGGTTTTAGATTTCACAGTAAGAACTGCAACAACTCATACACCACAATTCCTAGGACTACCTCAAGGCGCATGGGCCCAAGATGGTGGATCTGAAACTGCTGGTGAAGGGATAGTTATTGGATTCGTCGACACTGGAATTGATCCCACACATCCCAGTTTCTCTGACAGCACATATGCAAATCCGTATCCAGTTCCGCAGCACTATTCTGGAATTTGTGAAGTAACTCCAGATTTTCCATCTGGTTCGTGCAACAGAAAACTTGTAGGTGCTCGTCATTTTGCAGCATCTGCAATTACTCGAGGAATATTTAATGCATCCAAGGATTATGCTTCACCATTTGATGGCGATGGCCACGGGACGTAAGTATTTCATTTAAAACAAAATTGAATTTCTTTGAAAGCATTGAATTTTATTTATCATCTTGGGTGGTTTTAGGGTGGTTCTATTTGGTGCGTTATTTGTGATGAATTATGATACAACCTATTTCAGAGCCTGCACATTCCTAAAGGAAAATGTTGATACCCTGGTTTACTTATTACAGTTTGTATTACCTGTGCATGCATTAGAAGGTCCATTAACTTGTTTAGTTTTCAGTTTTTGTTCAAGATCGTGCTAAATAGTTCTCATTCCTATCAGTAAAATGATTGACTTCATATTGTTTCGTTTTCAAAGCTGGAAAATACTTCAGCGTTCAATTTGTAGGGCTGAACTTAAGGAGAATCATGGTGGAGATCATGCCATGGCTTACCAACCCCTTCTTCAAATCCCTATAATGTACCATCGCTTGTCCGGCATGGCTGGTCAAGTTATCTGGTTTCCATTTTGACCTTTTTATCCTATGAAACCAAAAGGGAAAGAGGAAATCTCTCAGTTAAACCTGTCACTACTTGTAATACATTTACGGTAATAGTTTACATCACAGATGACGTAAGGAACTTTACAGTTGGTGGCTTTAAGTTGAGCATATATCGTGGCTGCCATTATAATTTTCATGGGATCATTATCACCATCTTATGGATCTTTAGATTCTTGACAATACATCTTTCTTTTCGTCAGTTTTCCCTGCATCAAGTTGTCAATAAAATGAAGAGGGTATACAAGTTAATTCATGACAACATAAAACCTGTTCTGTTTTGTAGCATTATCATATTGGGATATACAGGTAGCAAATGATTACACTTCATGATTATGCAGGCACACTGCTTCTGTTGCGGCAGGGAACCATGGGATTCCTGTGGTAGTAGCTGGTCATCACTTTGGAAATGCCAGCGGAATGGCCCCTCGCTCACAGTAAGACATCAAAGATTACATTTACTGATTCTCATTTTCAACATTTTATTCCACCAAATGAACTTTGTTTTTTGTACTTGATGGCTGCTCATTTACTGCAAGGGTTAAACTAGTGTAGAAAGGATCTGCTTTCTAAAAGAAATGGAAACAGCCTCACATGGGGCTTTAACGTCTGTACTTGCATTATGATGGTCAATGTTAAGAGCTCCATTTTCTTGTTCTATTTTTGTTATTTCTTTCTCCTTCTAACTCATAATGCAAGTGAGCTTTATTGATAACACATTGTAGTGAATTTGACGGAGGTAAGAATGACTGAAGAGGTCAACAAGAATGGCATGAAGAGCTTAAATTCTGTATGTTGATCATGATTTTCCTAAAAAATTGATATTGGCATCTATATATTTTGCCAATTTTTTATTGTTTTGATGCTTATCTCCTATAGTACAATTATGTGACTTGTCCAACTAGTGCACAATTCTGGAGTTTTTGTGGTGGAGCTGATGTAAAAAGGTTTGTCAGCTTGAAGATGCTAGACCGGGGAAGAACTTGGAGCAGTTAGTATAGTGGTGGAGAAAAGAATTTAACTAAAATAGACATTCTTCTTTCTGTTTAGTCTAGTTCTGGAACAACATAGAGGAATGATAACTTATTAGGTCTACCTTCAGATGGTGATCATAGAAGTAGCACCTATCAGCATCAGTTTGTGGGAGAAGTTACTTGAAGGGCTTTGATCTCAAAATTTTGTTAAAGGCCTACTTGGATAAGTTTCTTAGTACAATTGAAATAACTTTTCCATCTTGCATCCCTCATGGGTTATGAATAGCAAATTATTCATCTGGAGTTAAATAATACATGATCCTCTTTACTTGCGGGGGAGAAGTTTGAAGTTGATGATGTTTGTGATGAAGGAGGAGGAAGGTAGATTCCAGTTTAACTAAAGAACACACCATACTTGGCCAATGGGTGAGGTAGGCATCAGTTGCTTTGGTTACAGCATTCATGTGACATCATATTTGGTGTATGTGGCTCGTTCAAAGTCTTGAGTGGAAAGCTGAAACTGATGATGATTATTAGCTATATCTGGCCCCAGCTCTTCTTTTGACCTTGAGGAATGACAAAGGGACATCAGTCCTGGAGTGTAGTGTGGAGTGTATCATAAGGTAAGTAATGCTCCTTCTGCTGAAACATAGAATAAGTAGACTCATTTACTCAGCCTTTCTTAGGTAGTCAGAAAGGCAGTGACAACAAGATACAGGGAGGATAACAACAGATGAACCGGCTTCGTTAAATAAAATCAAATCTCAATCTGAAGGAGGATTATGCTAGCCATAGAAAACATTGTTGTTTTCTTTCTTAGCTAATGAAGAAAAGCTATGCAGGCAACTCGCGAAACAGAGAGAATTAGATAATACATGCATAGTCAGTAGCAGAGTGGGAAAGTAAGGAGAAGAACGTGAGCAAATTGATTGAACCAGAGTTAACTAAAGAGATTTAAAAGAACTATATTTATGAATCTATGATGGGAGAAATGAAAAGAAAGGTGAGGCTAAGTATTAAAATGTGCCTTATTTTGTATTCTAGCAGGTCTGCTTTTGCTTAGTTGTCACATGATTTGTTTTTCTGTATCTTTGTTCCGGAATTCCAAGAAGTTGGATATGGAGCTTATGATCTTTAAATTGTCAGTGTGACCACCCTGATTTACTTAGGGTGGTAGATATGGCTGCAATTGACAGTTTCTCTTATATCAGTTTTTATCCGTCAAATGTAATCAATTTGCCAAACTTACCTAGAACAATGGCTTGAATAGAAAATATTCAACATTTGCAAGAACTTCTATCTTGAAAAGCAATAAGCAATTGGACCCATGCTGTATTCTTCATGATGGAAATGAAGCATGCTCGACTTTGTTTCCACTAGTCGTATGCCATAAGAAACCTGGCGATTAGGCAGTGAATAAGTTATATGTGAATTTTGTCTCCTAATATTTTAAGCAATAATATGCAAAAGGGAAATAAGCAATTAGAATTGGGCAAATTACAAGGAACTACCTTGTGATCTGGTTAATATTCAGATTCCCCCCTATAGTTTGTAAATTTACAATTCGCCCCTAGTAGTTTTGGATTAAAGTGACACCGTTAAATATTTCTTTAGGAAGAGACAAGGCTGTAAATTTTTTATTTAAAGGGTTATTCTAGTCATTTTAAGCCTCTAATCAAGGCTAGTTATTATTTTAACATAAAACACAACCCCTCCTTCCGGTGGAGGGTGTTTCTAGCTAGTGGAGGGGAACTAGGCTTAGAGGTACTTTTGACATTTTGCACAAATCCGTTAAATTTTTAACTTTCCATCAACTTTATAAAAGAACCTAAACCACAAGGGGGCGGATTCTAGGTTTGCAAACCATAAGGGGAAAACCTAAATATTAGAATTTGGTGCATGACTGTATATGCAGACAAGTCACAAGAACAAGGTAAAGAAGTCTGGATGCAGAAAAACTGTAAGTATTAGATAACACTAAATAGTCAAAAACAAATCTGAGTCATTGATTGGAAAAGCGAATGAAATTAGGTAACCATATATATTGGTTTGGCTTATGGAGCTCTAATCCTCTATTCAAGGTCTTTTTCAAATTAAAATTTTGGCAAACATGAAGTGGCACTCTTCACACTCCAGATGGAAATGAATAGAGGTGTAAACGAGCCGAAGCGACCACGAATAGTGCCAAACTCGAATTCGAAATTTTTTTCTGATACTCAACTCGAGTTCGAGCTCAAAAAAATTGACATAGTTTGAGCTCGATTTGAGTTCGCTCGAAAATAAGTAAAACGAGCTCGAACTCGAGTAGTTCGACTTTTTCGTAGGTAAAAGATGTAATTTTTCTAAAAAGTATGGACATTTTAGTAATTTTACATATAATAAAAAAATTTAAAAAAAAATTATATAATGCTTGAAAAGCTCGACGAGCACTCGAGCATATTATACATGTGCTCAAGATCGGCTCGTCAAGAGTTTCGAACTGAAGCAAGCTCGACTCGAGCTCGGTCAACTTGAGCTCGAGTCGAGTTTTTGAGATTGTGCTGCTCGCGAGCAGTTCAGTTCGTTTACAGCCCTAGAAATGAATACTAAAATCACATCAATAGTTCCTATATAACTAGATAATGCACTTGGGACTAGTTTCATCTACTATTCTCTCCTGAGTACGATGTGGCTAGCATTTTGAAAAGACTCCAAGAATACTCGAGTACAATGATCTCATTTAAAGAACCTTTTCGAGCTAAAAAGTTCATCCAAGCATCTATGTGACTAATGACCAAAGCAAGTACCATGAACCATTAGACATTGGGAAATGGTATAATTACATCACTTCTTGCCCCATTTCTCCACTTCAAAATATTCTGACAAATCGTCTGAAAATAGTTGTGTTTCCTGAATTTACTGAGTTCTTGAGTTACCCTAAATAGTTTTTATTTTAATTAACTAATATAGGATACTTTTACTAACTCTTCTTGCTCATTGTTGATGACATGGAAATTTTTCTAGCGTTGCTATTTACAAAGCATTGTACAAGAGTTTTGGAGGTTTTGCTGCAGATGTGGTTGCTGCCATTGACCAGGTATAGTTGAACCGTATGTAATTTTTTCGGAAGATATTCCCTCTTCTTGTTAATGTGGCCAAATTTAACAATGATAGCTCTAACATCTTTTATATGATGGTTTTACACGCAATTACGTGTTTGATTAAATACAAACAGAAAAAACTAAATTCTCTTTGCATTGCCGAATAATAAGTTGCAGATTCTTTTCTGTTTTAGGCCCCAGCACAATGGTTCTTTTTCATTAACTTATTTCTTGAATAGCTTGCATGTATGAGACTGATTTAGATCTTTCACTTCTCACCAGGCTACTTCTTAGCATGCAGCTGTTTCCCTAGATAATTGCTCAAATTTAACTGTTAATTTTCCATGCAACTATTATTGACTTTTCAGGCAGCTCAGGATGGAGTGGATATAATAAGCTTGTCCATCACTCCAAACAGGCGTCCACCTGGCATTGCAACTTTCTTCAATCCTATAGACATGGCCTTGCTGTCTGCTGTAAGGGCTGGAATTTTTGTTGTACAAGCAGCAGGGAATACTGGGCCATCACCTAAAAGCATTTCTTCCTTTAGTCCATGGATCTTCACTGTTGGTGCACTGCTGCTCATGATAGGATCTATGGTAACTCTATACTTCTAGGCAACAATGTCACGATCTCTGGAGTTGGGCTTGCACGTAAGTTGGCCTTTGGGAGTACTGTTTTCTTGAATGCTTTGCAAAATTCGCATATGCTGAATATGAAGTCATTTTTTTAGCTCAGAATTTTCTTTGATGAAAAGAATTTAATGGATTATATGACTTTTTGATCCTGATTATACTTTCATGTAATCCAGCAGAAATGAGTTGAAGTCATATTACTACTATCTCTGAAGTACAAGAAAGTTCTTTCCAGTTACTTCGTCTCAACATCAACTGTGATTAGTAGTTTATACAACTTTATAGACCCTGTATCTAGCTTATCTGACATTGATAGATATTTTATCTTGTTTACTGTTCCATGAGTTCCAGCAGTATAAAAGCTGCAGTTACTCTTTTCTTTTATTGAAACTTCTAGCAAAGAATGATTTCCTTTCCTCATTAGTGGGTTGGCTAATGCTGCATGTTATCTAATTGTCATGAGGCGGTTGCTGTTGTACATCATATTTTTGGTATTGTGGTGCATAATTAGATTAACATGATGGCTACTGTTTATTTGACAGATGAGTACTGGGGGTGCCTTTTCCCAGTCTTACTTTGTTGTGCTGGGATACTGTTGAATGTCATGGTATTTTTTGGTGTCTAGGTGTGCAGTTAACCAAGTCAGCCTGTTAGTTTCATTGTTCTTATGCCCACAGTAACCTTTGCTTTCTTGACTTTACAAGCTCTATATTGTGATCATCTGTATTTGATACCCCAAAAATTACTTACTGAATGCTTGTTGTATATAATTCTACAAGCAGTTATAATATTGGTGACTTTTCTTTCCTTTCTGCAGCTGGAACAAACAGTACAATGTATACACTTGTTTCTGCACTTGATGCTGTGAATGATTCAAGAGCCGGGAATGATATGTACGTTGGTGAATGCCAAGACTCCACTAATTTTAATCAGGATATTGTTCAAGGAAATGTCCTATTAATTTGCAGCTACTCAATCCGTTTTGTGCTCGGCCTCTCCACTATCAAACAGGCCTTAGAAACAGCTAAAAATCTCAGTGCAGTAGGTGTTGTGTTTTACATGGATCCTTTTGTCATTGGTTTTCAACTTAACCCTGTCCCATTAAGATTGCCTGGGATTATAATTCCATCTCCAGATGATTCCAAGGTGAGCTGTCTAGAAATTTTTATTATTTGATATTCAGTTCTTTAGAGAATGAAGTCTGTTACTTAGCATGTGGGTAGGAAGGTATGAGTCAACTGGTTTTGGTGTGAAGGCATCATACTTGTGTGCCAATGCAAACACCCTTTGGCTGATCTTCAGTTTATTTGGCAGATCTTACTTCGGTACTATAATTCTTCTTTGGAGAGAGATGAAGTTACAAAAGAAATTGTTAAGTTTGGGGCAGTTGCATGCATTTCAGGTGGAATAAAAGCGAATTTCAGCTACTCGGCCCCGAAGATAATGTTTTACTGGCTGCAAGAGGGCCAGATCCAGAGGATAGTTTTCTGGATGATGCCGACATTTTGAAACCAAACCTTGTTGCCCCTGGAAATTTTATATGGGCTGCTTGGAGTTCTTGTGGCACGGACTCTATTGAATTTCAAGGTACATTTCTGTAAACATGAGCCTGCATTATCACTTGATTGCAGAATAACAATAGTGACTCCTTCCATTTCATTAAAAGAGGGCCTCGTCTGATTAGTTAAGCAAAATAAAAAGGTAAGTATCTGATTATGAGAAACTCTCAGGTGAGAACTTTGCAATGTTGTCTGGAACGAGCATGGCTGCTCCTCATATTGCTGGGCTTGCAGCCTTGATTAAACAAAAGTTTCCAACATTCAGCCCTTCAGCCCTTGGATCTGCACTTTCAACAACAGCTTCTCTACTTGATAAAAATCGAGCCCCTATAATGGCGCAGCGAGCTTATGCAAACCCAGATCTGAACCAATCTCCTGCAACACCTTTTGACATGGGAAGTGGTTTTGTTAATGCAACAGCAGCATTAGATCCTGGTATCATTTTTGATCTAAGTAAGTTGTTAAATGGCTTTAATAATGATTTTTTATTTTATTTTTTTATTAACATGGACATGAGATAAGGGTCGTTTGGTTATGCCGTCAATAAGAAATGCAAGACTTGAGGAGGTGTAAAGAATGTTACTATAGAGATATCCAAAAGAAATGATTCTATGGTGTCTTCCGTTTTTCCCCCTTTCTTTTTGAGAAAACGCACATACTTTATTCGATCACATCCACAAGACAGCAGGCCGGATTTTAAAAGGAAATTCCTGACAGAGTGATGGGGTCTTGACATGACTGCTAACTTACCAAGTGAATGAGCAGGCACATTTCCTGGAATTCAGCAAGACAAAAAAGAATTCATTTCTCTGTGATACCTACTTTTGTCTTGCTCCCTAGAATGCTAGATCTCTCTCTAACATAATGGTCTAGGTTCTGACTAAAATTTCTGGTTTTCTTTCCAGTTTCTTGCAAACACCATTGCCAATTATGGAAGATGAAATTATTTTGACATGGTAGGGCAATGGGGATTGTGTGGCATGGATTATTTTTGCTTCATCTTTTGATCCAATTGCAAATGCATGTGCACATTTTCATATTAATAAAACTTCTTCTGGATGATCATTTCCTGTGGGAGATACTGTAAAGGTGAAAAATTATGGTGGCTATAGAAACTCAAGGCTTACCATTAGTAACAAATGGAACATTTTTGGTGTGAAGTGTGCACATCTCATTGGTGAATTTATCCATCGTCATAAATTCTGCATGACCTTTACTATGATGAGTAGGGAAGGGGAAACAGAGGAAGATGGGATTGGAGGGGCGGGGTGGTGTGCGATGCTGCATTATGAACCGAATTTTCAGTTCAAGCAATCTGGAGAAAGGAAGGATCCTGTACTCTTCTCAGTCATGTAATGTATTTCCTGAAAATATATGTAGTATATTATAATTTCATGAGTTGCCTTTTTTCAAAGATTTTTTGGTAGGTTATAATGAATATGCATCCTTTCTTTGTGGCATAAACGGATCAGCTCCTGTATTTCTAAATTACACTGGTGAAAGCTGTGCAGCCTCTGCTATGAATGCCTCTGATTTAAACTTGCCTTCAATCACAATATCGAAGTTGAACCAATCTCAACTAGTCCAAAGAATAGTAACCAACATTGGTGCTAATGAGACTTATAGTGTTGGCTGGAGTGCTCCTTTTGGTGTTTCTGTGAAAGTGACACCAATAAGCTTCTGGATTGCAAGTGGCGAGAGACAGGTCTTGAATATAACTTTTGAATCCCTTAAGAACAGCACGTTTGCAAGCTTTGGAAGAATTGGACTCTTTGGAAATCTCGGTCATGTTGTCAACATACCTTTGTCAGTCATTCTTAAAATCTCATACAACACTACAACAAATGACACTAATTTCTTGTACTAGTTTTGTCAAGTTGTCCAAATGATTGATTTGTTGCTCTGTACATGTTTTTTATAACAGTAGATAACTGATGATAAATAACAGCAATGAGATTCCTTCTTTAGGCAGCTTGCTGTCTCCAAAATGCAAATGAATTTCTGGATGCAAACATATATTGATGTTGTTCTCTGATTAGTCTTCCAAAATTCCTTCTTCAAAATGGCTATTTGGTCACCTTCTCTTGATGTAATACCTGGATACAATCAAGTTTCATTTAGTCTTTAATGCCGTACTTCCTTTATGCCTTCACAAACCTAGAGACTCGTGGCCCTAAACTGTCGCAGGTTGGAAAGTGTTCAGCCGTCACAAAAACGGTCTTGTTGTTGGAAGGTTGCTACCAGCATAGAGGCCAAAATATATTGTCAATTAGTCCAAATGGATAAATATCTAATACAAAAAATAATTGTTAGACAAAAGTGGCCTACAGATTTCTCCCACCAGTGTTATTAGCCATGATGCTCATGCTCATGCTCATGCTCATGCATGCAGCAATTGTCTATAATATTCTCTCTCCAGTTTGCTTCCTAGAGTTCGACAGAAGTTCAAGCTTATGGCTAATTAGGTCCTTTGGTCTCTAGAGCTAATGTAAAGCGCAACACTAAAGGAAATTCCTACCAATTCAGTTCCTTTGTTGTAGAAGGAATTGTAATGGAAATCAGTTGTTTTGTTGTTAGTTGGCATTGGTTAAGAGGGCACTGGGATGTGTGTTTAAATGAGGGTTTTGATCAATACTAGGATGGTAGTACGTGGTTTGCACGTTTAAAAATATTAATTATTTGATTTTTATTGTTATAAAATAAATAATAAAACATGTTTAAAGATGCTAATTGTTAAATTTTCTACTTTAATTAATTTTCTGTTTATATAATTTTTGCTTAATATTCAAGTAAGTCAAAGAACTTTTTGTAGTTTACATGAATTTTGAAGAATATTTGCTCATTGGTAAATTTTTATACATTTTCTTTAGATATGCTTTGTTGGAAGCATAAGAGATCTGTTTACTTTAATAGGTCAAACAATTTGTATAAAATTTAAATAATTGTGTTATGTGAATAACACATCTGCCTTACATTTTGTTTCTTTTTAAAAGGTCCATTTCCTTGGTTGAGAACTAATGAAGTATTTTACAATGAGTTCATTGATACTCTATACAACTCCAAATATAGGAAAATTTTAAAGGATCATCAAATTGGATCACAATGAATGATAGGAAATAGTGTCAGAGTTTATTTTTACATCCATTCTATAAGTTTAATAATGAAAGAAGGAAGTATAATCTTGAAAAATGTTGACAATTTCTAGATGTTATTGGAATATTTTATTCTCTTCAATTATTTAAACTAGTGGGTGAGGCACAACCCAAGGATATGTAATTTTAAATAATATTTATATAAAAGATTTTAAAATAAAAAATAAAGAAAAAAATAGTTAATGGGTGGTTATATACAAATGGTACCAATGAAAATTATTATAAAGATAAGGATGAATATGGCAAAACATATTATGACATCACACTAAATCAACCTAGAATGTGTCTTATACACTCTTACTTTATATATAGTATAGATAGATTCTATTTGACAAATTTGGATATATTAAGTATTAGGGTATTTGATTATTCTTGAATCCCTACACCTCTTTTGGAACTTACTTGAAGGAACCATTCGTGTGCAAATATTAAATGATATTTTGTAATTTAGGAAACATATATTTCTCTTAAATATTTAGTTTGCACAACTATAAGAATTATATAATGAAAATTGAAAAAACAAAAAGAAATGAAAAATATTCTACCATTTGGTAAATTACGAAGTGTAATGTATTGGTTAATCCATGTTAAAACTACCATCTATGTAGTAGTAAATGAAAAAGTAGATATTCAATATTATAGATTTGATTTGATAGAATAAGACCCAAGGTAAATATTCAATATTATAGATTTTATTTGATAGAATAAGACCAACCACATATAGTTGTGGTAGCTATCAATCTACAAAGAAATACTTGGGTACGTTTGGTCTATGATCCCACCTATAAACCTTAGCTACCACAACTTATGACCACTAAATAAGCCACATTAGTTAAATGTTGTTAAATGATATCTTTCATTTAGTATTTAACTTTTATTAGATAAAGTACACTTAAGAAGTAAATGATTTGATATCCCTATTTTTATAAGTAATTTATACAATTATTAACATTTAGTATTAGATGTTTACAGGTTCAAAGGCAATAGCAATAATTTTTTATAGGAAGATAATAATTGTCCATTAAGAATTTTAGACTAATTTAATAACTAGTTTTGATCATAAGAACTTGGATTAAATAGGTATTAATTATTCAATAAATAAAAAGGAAACTAAAAGTAAAGTAAAAATTTCAAAATAATGACCATGGTCTTTTAAGAAAAACAAAATAAGTGGAGATATCATTTTTCATCCCCTATCCTATTAATCCAATCAGTTTAACAATAATCGAAAACATATGTTCTACATAACAACGAAGTGCAACTTAGGTGATAAGATGCTTCTCCCGTGATTTACTGGTTATGGGTTCGATCTCACTAGAGGGCAAAAGGTAGAGGGGGTTTTCTTTTCTTTTTCTTTTTAAATTAAAGATATGTTCTACATTATAGTTGTTTTTAGTACACCACACATAGGTCAAATTCATTTGTTCATATTCTAGACAACAAATCTTTTCATCATTACAAAGTGTAGGCAACAACATTAGAGGCAAAATAAATAGTATTGGGAAAAAAAATGTGAAAATGTTGACAGTATCTATGAAGGATAACGTCTTTATTAATTCAAATTTAAATGTCTTTGATTTTATGAATACATTGGATGTGGATGTCCATTTGTATTTTCAACTCACATACATTCTAATCTATTTATGGTTGATGAACCTTCAGTGCATTTACTTATGATATCAATGTACCATACCAATATACCTATCCATGAATATTTATTAGTCAACTATCAAGTCTCTTCACCCACCTCATGAATGCCAATAAATAGAGGCGTTGTAATTCATGTTAGATATACTTGAAATGAATAAGATAATAGCTCTACTCCTTCCTCAATATTTCTATCTCTTCCAAGTTATTTTTATATCATTTTATAATACATTATTAGTAGGAGACTTTGACCAACTGAAGCAAAAAAAATTTAAATCAACAAAAAAAATAAAATGTAGAACTATTAATATAACGAAGGTATGTAGAACTATCAATGCAATAAAGATATATAGTACTTTCAACACAACGAAGGTATGCAAAATTTTAAATTATCATAGCTAAGGTATGATATACTTTCAATTGTGTCATCAAAATATTATTAGAATATATATTGATTACTGTTTAGACCGTTTCAAATCAAATCAAACATGAATTTATAGCATTGAAATAGTAAGCAAGAATTAGCTATATTGGATTTTGGATGCTAAAATCCATTTAGATTACATGTGTCTTGAAAACACAATTAAAAAGGTAAAATATTGCATCCAATCAAAATATGACAAAATCAAAGATTTTTCCCACATCAATGAATGATTAAAAAACTGATTATTATTTATTTTAAAGGATCCACTAGATCTATAAGAAATTAAAACATCACTGATGAGTACATGTTAGAGAAAATATTCTCTATTTTTCTTGCCGAAAAATACTCCGGCAGCAACAATTCCCTAAAAAGGGTTTTAAGAAATAAATAAATAAATTTTATATCTTCTTATAGTTAATTAAAATAATGAGCTATTACTCAAAAATCTTAAATCTTGTCCAGCTGGTTATATGATCCATTCTCTGAAGTAAATGTGATAAAAATTTAAATAATACTTGTGGATGTGAAGATGGTCAAAACTAACATATTCATAATGGTCATTAATAACCATTATTTTGATTGTAGTATTATATCTCAGCACCAGAAATGGCAGAATAATGAAAAGATAAAAGAGAAATATAGCAATTGACAGACTAAGAATGATATAAAAAATAAATGTTATCACATATTATATGAAAGATCATTGTTCACGTACTTGTTGTACATTAAATACCTTTTTGAGTTTTATCAAGTATCATCTTGAATGACAAAGAAAAAGTCATACAAATAAATTTTATTTATAATGATTTTGACCATGGTTATCATATTGATGGTTTCTTCCCTAAAGGAAGCATTGATCGTTTGGTTGATGGTGAAAATATCTAAGAAAGAAATTGTGGTGAAAATATCTAATAAAGAAAATATTTTGATATTTTATTTGCATGTCTTCATTATAGTTTTAAAATTATATATGTTTTATTCTTTTACATTAATTTGTTAGCTTATATTGCTTTGTTATTGTATTTACGTTGTTTAATGAAAAACATATAGATATACATCTAAATATATTCAAAATATGAGGACATATGTCTCACATAGTGCATTTATATATACCATATCTATAATTACAAATCTGATTTGATTATGAAATTATTGGTAGTACAAAACTAATTGAAAACTCCATAAGATCTATTATATTATTGACCAGAGGAATAAATTGCAATGAATAAGACATTATTATCTTGTATGCCTCAAAAGATTAATTATTTAGTTTTAAAGAGATTCAACTTGAGAGATAGTATGTTGAAACAATGAAAATTGAAAGAAAGAGTATTTCTGCATTACTGCTGTCATTTCTATTAAGATATGTTTGTTGCAAAAATATTTATTCCTTGCATTTCCTCTGGATTGTACTGCACAACATCTGTTATGATTGAAATAGATATGATAGTAGACCCGAAGTTTACTAATTGTTTGGCATGACAAGCTAGTCCATTCTGGGTCAATTATGATGCGTAAAAATTATTGAGAATTCATATGGATATTTATTGAAGAACTAGAAGGCTCTTCAATTTAATGAATTTCTTGTGCTATTTGTTCTCAAGGAAAATTAATTATTCGACCATCACTAGTTAAAATAAGGATTGAATCCCTTATATTTCGGGAACATATTAAGGGCTGATATATGTGGGCCCCACTCACCCTTCATGTGTACCATTTAGATATTTTATAATTTTGATAGATGCATCTACTAGATGGTCAGATATTTAATGGATTCTTATTATCAATTTGTAACCTAGAGTTTGCGTGATTGCTAGATTAAATAATTCGATTAAGAGCACAATTTCCAAATATACAATCAAGAAAATTTGTCTTGATAATACTGATGAATTTATATCTCAAAATTCTGATGATATATGTTTGTCAATTAAGATAACTATTGAACATCTTGAATCACATGTTCAAACACAGAATAATTTAGAAGAATTGTTAATAAAATGATCAATAGCTAGATCATTACTTATGAGAATAAAATATCCTATTTATGTATAATGACATGTTTTATTGCATAGAATAGCACTTAGACGCATCAAGCCAACAAATTATCTTAACTTCTCTCTATTACAATTGGTTTTTAGTCAGGAGTCTAATTTTCTCATCTAACATTTTTTGTTGTGCAGCATGTGTTCCAATTGTTCCACCACAGCGCACAAAGATGGGTCATAAAAGAAATTTGGGAATATATATATATCATATGAGTCACCCTCTCTGATTAAATGACTATATCTTGAAATATTAACAAGTGACTTATTTATGGTACGATTTACCGATTGTCATGAAAATAATTTTCCAACATTAGGGAGAAAACAAGTAGTTGGATAGAAAATTAAACAGACTGAATTATCACATTTTGATTCTTGAATAAGGTAATGTGAAATAGAAGTTCAAAAGATAATTCATTTACAAATATTGATAGTCAATTGTTAGGTTTATTTACTGACCTAAAATGAATTATGAAATCTCATATACCAGTTGAAATGCTCCAATTGGTGTCCCAGTAGGACAGTCTATCAGTACAATTGATTTCAAATGATAAGAATCCTCATAAGAGGAAAGGAGCAAATATTAAAAATGGTCATACAATGGAGACGGGTGCTCCTGAAGAGACCCTAGACATAACTAATTATAGAAACAACAGAAATGGATTAGGTACCTGAATCTAATGAAAATATAGATATTTCGATAAGTTATGTTACTACTAAAAAAGACGGAATCGAAAAGATATTTATGTAGATGACAACATTATTGTTTATAATATCAGCTGATGTTTTAAATAGAAAACGAGGTTCTTGAATATAAGTTTGTCAAAAAATGTCGACATAGAAATGATTAGGCAAAACAGAAAGACACAATATAAGTAAAACTAAATTCATGTTAAAAAATGTGAAGATTTTGGGTTTGTAGTCCGAACTTCTAAAGGTGTAGAGCCAGTAGGATACAAATATATATTTGTACTAAAATGAAATGAGAAAAATGAAACTGTGATTTTTCATAAAGATACGACACTAATTATGAAGAATCATATTCTGCTGTGGTGGATGCAGTCACCTTTAGAGATATCTAATTTGTGTGGCAGTTCATGAAAAATTTGAAATGCGTCTAATGGATGTTAAGTATATTTTGTATAGTTCATTTGATAATGATATCTATGTGAAAATCTTGATGGGTTTAACATGTCTAAAGCATATAAAGCTTCCGGGAACATTTTCCAAAAAAATTACGAAAATTCTTGTATTATGGATTAGATAAAGTAATCCAGGTGGATGTAGTATAATCGTCTCAATGAGTATCTCTTTAATGAGAGTTCTAAAAATGATCTAATTTGCCTAAGTGGTTTTATAAAAGCAACAAGATCAGAGTTTGTGATAACTATTGTACATGTTGATGATATAAATATTGTTGGGATTCTTGAAGAGTTTCAAAAGACAATGATTGGTGTAAAAAATATTGGCAAAGGTCTAAGCATTTATCAAACAATATTTTTGTTCGCCAATCAACTTGTACAGAAAAGTATTAGAGCGATTCTATATGAATAAAATACATCCATTAAGTGCCTCAATATTTATAAGATAGTTTGATATCAAGAAAATCATTTTTCATCCTCGAGAAAATGATGAATAATTTATTGGTTCTGAAGTAACATATCTCAGTGCTATAAGAGCATTATTACATCTTGCTAATAATATAACATGTGTTGTAAATTTGTTAGTAAGATTTAGTTTTTAATAATATAACATGTGTTACTTAGTAAATTTGTTAGCAAGATTTAGTTTTTTATCTGATACGAAGATATTGGAATGACAATAAACATATAATTTGATATCTCCAAGAGACTATTAGTATGAGTCTATCCATATCAAAATTAGTTGGCTACGCAAATGTTGGATATTTATCCGATCCAACAGAAATCTCGATTTCAAACGAGTTATTTGTATGTGGAGAAATTATTATATCATGATATCAACAATACAAACTTTAACCGTACTTCTTCAAATCATGTAGAAATAATTACAATACATAAAACAAATAGTAAATGTGTTTTAGCTAAAGTCATTAACCCAACATATCCAGAAGATATGTGGTTTAACATTAGAAGTGAAATTTCTAATAATCTTATATGTAGACAATGTGTAGGTATTGGTAAGTTAAATAAAGGTTATACCTATCAAAGGACACAAAATAAAACATATTTCTCTAAACTTTTTATTTAGTCATGATCTTCAGGAAAATGATGATATGATATCCAACTAAATTCGCTTATGTAGTGATTTAGCGATTTGTTCACAAAGGTATCATCAATAGCAACATTTGAGAAGTTAGTTTGCAAAATTGGGTTGCGTCTTCTCAAGGATATCAAGTAATATTTGCATAAGGGGAAGTATAAGTACACGTATTTTTTTTTTTCCAAAGCTATGGTTTTGTCGCAATAAGTTTTCTTGGGAAGGTTTTTAATGAGGCAACATACAAAAGTATACTATAAATATTGAATATACAATGTACACTTTTTCCCTTTATCATGATTTTTTCCTAATGAGTTTTTTTGGTAAAATTTTTAATGAGGTATTCATCGCATATTCTCTATACCAAAACAATACAAACAAACAAACCAAGTCTTAATCCCACTACGTAGGGTCGGTTGCATGAATCCTGCTACGCCATTGCACTCTGTCATGGACCATATCCTCCTCAATTCCTAGATGGGCTATATCTATCCTACAAGTTACCCACTAAGTCTTTTCAGTCTTCCTCCACTCTCCCTCTTATGTTGACTACTTTTTCTAAAATCTACTCGCCTGACAAGCACTTCTGCTAGTCGTCTTAACACATGATCTAACCACCTTAAGCATGTTTCTCTCATCTTCTCATCAATAGATGCTACTCCAATTTTCTCACGAATATGCTCATTCCGTATCTTGTCCATCCTAATGTACCCATACATCTATCTTAACATTCGCATTTCTGCTACTCTCATCTTTTGCTCATGTGTGTGATTCACTTCCCAGCACTCAAACCCATAGAGTATCGCTAGCCTAATTGCCGTTCAATAGAATTTACCCTTAAATCGTAAAGGAATTTTGCGGTCACATAATATTCCTGATGCCATTCTCTATTTAGTCCATCCCGCTTGTATCCGATGTGTAACATCTCGATCTATATCACCATGACTCTGAATAACTGATCCTAAATATTTAAAATTTTCACTTATGGGTATCTCTTGATCTCCAATACTAACCCTTATTCCATTCCTACGTGCACCCTTTAGTAAAAGTGCTAAAGTTAAATTCCATATATTTTGTTTTTGATCTACTAATTCTAAATCCTTTTGCCTCAAGTATCTCTCTTCAAACCTCGAGTTTGGCATTAACCCTATCTTTTGTTTCATCTACTAACATAATGTCACTCTATACCAAAACAATGATGTACCATTTTTCCTTCACTAGTGTTTTTCCCAGTGAGATTTTAATGAGACATATTCTTTAATGCATTGACATCTAAGGGAGAGTGTTATGAATACATTAGATATGGATGTCCATTTATATTATAAACTCACATACATCCTAATCTATAATGGATCAATGAACCTTCAATGTATCTACTTATGAGATCAATGTACAATACCAATATACCTATCCATGAGACTATCAAGTCTCTTCATGTAACTCATATATGCCTATATATAGAGGCATTGTAATTCATGTTAGATACACTTAAAATGAATAAGATAATAGCTCCACTTTTTCCTTAATATTCTTGTCTCTTCTAAGTTATTTTTCCATATATTATTTTATAATATTTGAGAACTTCTAAACTATTTTATATCTCCTTTGTTCTTTTATTTTTTTTCTTATGTATCCAAAATAGAAAAAAAAATTAGAATTATTTTCTCAGAATAGTCCAAATAATTTAAACCTGATAAGTCCTACTATAATTTTAAAGATAATTCCTACTATTATTTAACTTAATTCCTAAATCTAGAAAAGATTTGTTCCCATACTTATATAATTTCTGAAATTCATCTTTAAAAAAATTGATACTAGATAGAACTCTCTATTCTATGGAAAATTTTATTTTAATAAAATATTATTCTAACGATAAAGTAATCATTAAGATTGGAAGTATATTTTAAACTTGTGTGCTTTTAAAAGGTTAATGGTATTTTTTTGTACCGGAATACATTTTCAATTTGGAGGAAAAACTAAAATAGATTTTTAGTTTAGAGGTTCAAATTCATAAATTTTTAGTTTGGGGGCCATATTGGGACATTTGATTTAATTTAGAGGTCATCAAATTGACTCTTTAAATTTGGAGGATTATATTGGAATATTTTTCAATTTGGAGGGTCAAATTAATGTATTTTCAATTTAAAAGGCCATATTAAGATTTTTGCTTAGTTTGAAGGATCAAAACGGTATTTAACCTTTTAAAATAACCTTTTATTCTTTTTTTTTTTCTCAAATGAATTTTCCTTTTTGCTTTTAATAGACCTGTTAATAAATTTTGAGTTTCTTTAGTTGCATATAAATGTTGTTTAGTCTATTAATGTATCCACAACCTAATAATAGTCTTATGCGTAATTCTTTTAACAAGAAATTTATTCAATTAAGTTATTTTTGTATTAACTTTATTTAATATTCATCTTTAATTTCCAAATGTATCCCAATATTCTACTTTATGAAGAAATGTATTTCAATCAAACTTAATTCAAATATGAAGTTTCAAAAAGTTAATATATTTCCCGGTAACCTTTTTAGAATTTTTTTCTCATTAAGGGTCCAAAAGTATTACTAAAATGGTATGCAAATTTATTTTTCAAGTGTATTTTATATTTTTTTTTGCTTGATTTCTAAAAACCCATTCCAAAAAAAATTATTTCCTACTATATTTTTGTTTCTAAAACTCATTCATAATATTATAGTATTATATAAGGAAATTTACTTCAATAAAATTTATTTTTAATATGAAATCTTAAAAGTAGTCTTTGTTTCCTCTTTAATTCTTTGAGGAGTATTTATATAAATAGCCTAAACAATTATAAAGAAAGGCATTCAAGTTTGGGGACATTACAAAGTCATTATATTTTATAGTGAGGGTAATTTCGGAAAGAAAATCTAAATCGCTAAATCAATTTCTAAAAACCCATTCTAGAAAAAATGATTCACTACTATTTTTTATTTCTAAAATTCATTCCTAATATTCTAGTATTATATAAGGAAATTTACTTCAATCAAATTTATTTTTTAATATGAAGTCTTGAAAGTAGGTTTTATTTCATCTTTTTCTCTTTGTAGAAAATTTACATAGCTAATACCCTAAACAATTATAAAAAAGCCATTCAAGTTTTAGGAAATAATAAAGTCATTAAATTTTATAGTGGGGTAGTTTCAGAAAAAAAATCTAATAACTAAATCAAACTCCCTCTTTTATAATAATATAGATATAGATGTGTACTTTTTGATTAGTCTGAATTCTTTGTTGTTTTACGTGCAGATTCCTAATTAACATCATATGCATGTTTAAAGGATGTGCCTTTCACATTTTGTACTTCTATTTTTTGTTTTATATTTCTGGTAAGTATGCAATTTTTTTGTAATAAAAAAAATATTCCGACCAACTTTACCTTAAGAAAAGATTTCAGTCCCTTCTCCCATCATATAGGAAGTCATCATGTAGAACTTCCCCTTTCTATTTTATATCATAATTCAAAAATTTTGCTGCATAGACATTTTTTTTTTGGCCTTCACAGATGACATGTAGATGGCTCCCCTCATAGAACATGAACACGTATCAAGTCCAATAAAGTTCATTAAAGGTGCAAATATGTAATTAGATAGGTTAGATCAGTAGGTTTGTATCTTGGTCCTCTCATTCGAAATCTATAAATAGGGGTCACCCCTACTAAATATATTTTTAATCACTCCTTAATACAAACTCATTCTCTCTACTTTTTCTCTCTAGCTTTAGTATGTTTAGTGTCATCAAATAGCGGCGTCTGTGAAAATCGCACGAAATGCCTAATTCGATTCTCTATTTTCTACTCTGTTTTGTTGAGATTTTGTAGTATTTGAGAAAATTTACTAAACAAACTCACTAAAATCATGAACAACAAAGAATAGATAACAGTAAGAATATTGAGATGATTATTGAACAAATGACTAGAGAACCGGTTTGGAGTGAGGTTGAAATGTCTCAGGTTGGTGACTAACGTAGTTGAGATGAGATGATGTAATAGCAAATTTTGAGGATTTCCGAACATTAGTGGAAAGTTAGAAGAAAATGGGTGATCAGCTTGATTGTAATCCTATAACTAGAAACACTGAAGCCAACCACAGGACCTAATACCATCACCAAATACACCAACCACTAGCGAGGGCCCTAGAACTCTCGCTCAATTTTTGCTCACCAATCGGGATCAGTTCATGATTGCCCAGGGCCAAAGCCGAAGTACATCAAGCCCGTGGTGAAAAGATAGAGAGAACACCCAAAAAGTCACCTATAATAGCTAAGGCCGAATACTTGGCCAAAGTAGAGATGAGAATCCAACCATTGTTGGCCAAAAGTAGTCTGGATCAATTGGGTGTTGTTGATGTGAATAGAGACTCATTTACTGTTGCTGTTTGGATGGAACATATTCAACCGAACTTCCAATAGCTAGATCTCAACCATTATAAGGGGAGAACAAACCTAGCCTTTCAATCATCACAAAGCTTTCTGGCTATTCTAAAGTCATAAAAGTGCAAGTTTTTAAGTACAATGCTCAAGGAATCAACCCATCCTATTTGGTAGAAAACTTCCTTCGCCAGTTCATGAGTCATTGATGGCAGTCATAAAAAAAGAGGTATCCCACCACATGAATATGATGTCTTTATAAGTCCAACAAAATATTGAATTAGTACATTGGCCCGATTTAATGATAAGACTATTCAGATCAACAATATCGATGAAATGCTAATGATCGTTGAGGTTTGCAGTGGAGTTAAACCAGGGGCTTTCAAAGAATTTCTCCAACAACTAGAAAGCCACATTCGAGGAGATGAGTGAAACAGAAATAAAAAGGAGCTCTATGACCATAAATAGAAAAGTAAAAGGCCTACACGGAGTCCTTTGACAAATCCTCTTCGGATAAGAAATAGAAGGTGACTGGACGCCTCACCTACCACCAATAACATAATAAGTAAAAACATTGGGCTAGTCTGGTAACATACCTAGGAGCGAATAACTTTAAACGCAACCTAACCAGGATAATCCCTAATGAGGATATCATTCCCCTAAAAACACGCCAAACGAAAATTATAACATTTATATAACACAAACGAGACCAATCTCGTCCATACTGCGCACATCATTGCGATCATGGTTATGACACTGATAGTTACAATGACATGAAGATTATTATTGAAAAAGCCATCAAAGAGGGTTCTTGCAAGAATTTGTGGTCATGGCCATGACATTGAAGACAACAATGACTTGAATATCAGTATTGTAAAAGCCATCAAAGTCGGGTTCTTGCAGAAATTTATCCTCTGAAAAGATGATAACTTTCGACAGACTGATCTATACTATTAGCTTGTTCACAATAATAACAAACCCCCTCAGACTTACAATAATAGAAACCAGTATCGAAGGCAAAATAAAAATTTAATACTAATAGGGGCTCTTAGAAAACAATAATAATGTGCCTGGAAGGGCCTTACAGAGAAGACTCTAGAAATACCTAAAAATATAGGCTCATCACATTCTGAAAGGGGAAAATTTGACTAAAATGGTCAAGCTGAACATGAGGATCTCTTTCATTGATGATTACCTTATGCTTGACCGGATGCTGCATATCTATCAGGTCATTCTATTCATCTGAAGATTGGGTATTACCACATACACAAAGCCTTTGTCAATTTGGTAGCTTGATTGACATTAGTTACTGGAATGTATGGGAACAGATAGGCATCAGTGATGAATATCAATCATGTCCGAACCCTCTGGTTGGATTTACTAAGGATTCTATAATTCCCAAAGGAATTGTTTTGCTGCTTTTACAGCTCATGAAACCATCTTGCAGCCGAACCGAGATGACCAACTTCATAATTGTTAAATGGTCCTCCTACAAAATGATACCTTGTATGGCTAAGTAATCTTGTACTTGTAAAGCATTTAAACTGGTGAATGTGTGTAGATTACACTTATCTTAATTAAATCTGTCCAAAGAGTAGTTATCTTTTATCTCGAATCGATATAATTGTAGATTCTCTGATAAGTTATGTAATTGCTAATCTTCTAGATGCCTATAAAGGATATCATCAAATGTATTTAAGAAAAGAAGAGAAAGAGATGACTCCATTAGTCAAAGAAATAAAGACATTCGTTGCTATCAAATAATGTTGTTCATCCTTATGAATACTAGGCCAATAGATCAAAGTTTAGTCAGCAAACTATTCAAATAGTAGATTGGCAAAAACATGGAGATTTTCACCAAAGCTGAACTTAAGAAGATGTAATCATGGACCTCTATAAAACCTTCGAAACCCTTCAAAGTTCTTAGATGAGATTAAAACCAAGAAATATGTTCAAGGTTCCATTTGATATTTTCTTGGGGTTCATAGTTTTGTGAATGGGAATTGAGACTAACCCTAAAAAAGTCAAAGCAATAATTAAGAAGAAACTTCCAAATTAGGTGAAGGAAGTTCAGAGGCTCATAGACAAAATGGTTGTTCTGAATATATTCCTCTCTAAATTTGCTGAACAAAGACTTCCCTTTTTTTAGACTCTAAAAAAGGTTGACAATTTCAAGTAGACCAAATTTAGACAGCAAGCATTCTACTGGCTAAAAGAATATTTGAACAACTTGGCATAGTTGGGCGATTGCTCCGAAACTAATGTAATCTTGCTCTCAAAATCGATGAAGTGCAAAGATCGATCTACTTCGTGAGTAAGGTCCTTCAGGGCCCTAAATGGAAAGATAATTGAAAATATGTCCTTCTCATTCATAATAGGGGCCAGAAAGTTAAGACCTTACCTTTAGGGTTACAAAATTGTAGTCTATTCCAACTTCCCTTGAAGATCGTTCTAGGAAAGCTGGACGTGTTGGAAGAATCTCAAGTTGTTAGTATAACTACTAGGGTTCGACATTGAATATTGACCACGACTGACTGCACAGTTGATCAACTACAAATCGGGAATAATTAAACTTTATGTAAATACGGTGAAACCAAGTCAAAGGACAGCAAAGCTTAGGAACTACATATTGATAAAGCCTACTTTGAGTTACGATTGGGTGCTGGAATCATTATCAGCTCGCTAGAATGAGATCACTTTACATATGCCCTTCACATTGAGTTTAAAGTGACGGACACGGAGGCAGAATATGATTACCTTTACTGACTGGGATGAATTTAGATAAAAGAATAGGTGCCGAAGTGCTAAAAATTAATAATAATTAACTACAGGTAATCAATGAGATCCTGAGACATTTTAAAAATATAGGAAGTCATAATGTAGAACTATTTGCAAAAGGTGAAGAAAAGTAAGGAGCAATTCCAAGAGGTAGAGTTTGTCAAAATTCCCAGATAAAAAATAGCAATGAAAATGCATTGCCAAACTCGCATCTGCCATCTACTCTCACGTAACATAAGAAATTTTGGTCAAGGTCCAACCATAGTAAATGATGGATAAGATTGAAATAATGAAGATAAATGATTATCTTCGGATAGATGAAGCTGATCCTTTGAATATTTGTTCGAAGGAATCCTTTCGAAGGATAGAGTTAAAGCCTATAGAATAAAACTCCAATCCCTCAAATATGAAATTGTTGTGAAACATCGTATAGAAAATCATATTTGTTCCTTTTGTTTCAATGCTTAACACCTAATGAAGCCAACTTAATCTCTTCCCTATATGCTTTGCAAAATATATGGAAGCATTTGTAAGAGTCATGTTCACATGAATCTTGGCAAAGCTATGATCATGCGATACTGCTGGCCAACCATGCACTTGATACTTATGAACTAGTGAGCTGATACTGTCCAGATACATGCACCAATCCCAATGAAGCCCATACTTAATTTGAATCTGATTTTGAGCTCAGGACCGTTGGAATAGTGGTGAATCGATCTGCTAGAACTACTTTCCTGAAGAGCAAGAGGACATCAATTCTTAGCCATTGAGATCGACTACTTTTCCAATTGGGTAGAGGTTAAACTGTTAACCTTCATGACAAGTAAAGCAATCTAGAAATTACTGGAAACATATTGTGTCAGCATAGAATACCACATATCTTGAGTTCTGATAATGAGAAACTGTTCATTGATAAAATATTTAAGATTTTTTTTTTTTGACAAACTACAAATTAAAATGTGTACTACCTTGGTCAGACACGCGCAAATGAATGGACAAATTAAGGTAACCTCAACTGAACGATTGTCATAGGTCTTAATGCTAGACTCTATCAAGCAAAAGGAAACTGGGTTGCAAAGCTCCCTAGTGTTTTGTGGGCTTACCAAACTACCTAGCAATTAGCAAATTGATTTACACTCTTTAATTTGGTGTATCAAAGGATATAGGGAATTTTACATCCATAACTCAGCATCATGATTAAATTGATAAATCACCAAGAAATGATGGCCAACCTTAATATGCTTGAAGAGAAAAAAAAATGGTGACAACCATTCGGGAAGGAAACTACAAGCAAAAAATGGCAAAGTACTATAATGCTAATATTCAGCAAAGATATTTCTGACCAAGAAACCTAGTCTTATGAATCAATGAGGTTAACCGAGTATCTGACAACAAAGGTAGATTCAAATGGGCAGACCCATACAAAGTTATTGAAGTTTACAGAGTTGTTATTACAAATTGGTTGATCAAAGCAGCACTGTGGTTCCACAAATATAGAACATTGTAAATCTGAAGACAATATTTTTCTTTGTGTTTAATAAATATGGATTCTTGCATAATCTCTTCTTTAGTGGATGCAAATTTTCCTTTAAGAAAAGGCTGAAGAGCCCCAAAAAGATAAAGAGAGGCCAAATCTACCCAAAAAATAAGAAGAAAGATAGAAGAGCCCCAAAAAGAAAAAGAGAGATCAAAGAGGCAAAAAAAAAGAGGTTGAAGAGCCCCAAAAAGAAAAAAGATTCCCCTTGGTGGATAGTTATGAGATGATGCAGAATATCGATCTCAAATTTAAGATCGATGGCCGATTTCAAGTAATTTGAAGTACAAGAAACGAGCCAAATGCCGATCATGTAAGTTTCAATCCGGGGCCCTAAAAAAGCATAACGTTGAACTTATTTGAAAATGATTAGTGGCCACCATATCAAGTAAAACATACAATAGAGAAAAAGAGACAAGCAAGAGAGCTGATCACATTGGATGATCAAGATTTATTAAAAAATTCTTGCAAAAAGAAAAGGGATCTAAAGATGACCGATCCAATATTGGATGATCGAGTCTTACACTTAAAAGATTTTAAGAAAGAAGGTTCTTTTATTGCTTGAAAAGGCCATCATGGAATACCTACACTATTACACGAAGGTATACACTATTACAAAAGTTATGGTTGAGTAGGCTTGGATACTTGCTGAGATGGATCTGCTTCCTGACTAGCTGTTCTCTGGTTGACTTTGACTTGAGAAGACAAGTCAAATGATGTTAGTTCTGCAAAGTAGATTGACTCTTGTGAGATTGGAAATTGAAATAATAGTTGAGTTCCTTTTCTCCTTTGGTGGAGGCCTGGGAAGGGTGGTTGAGGTTAGCACCTGCATCAGTTTTGGCAGGTAGCTCGTTGTCTCCAACCTCAAGAGCCTTTTCGATTTTTTAACTGGAAGGGTCATTAGAAAGAATAGCAGAGAAGTCATTTAAGTTGTTGAGTGCTTGGTGAATTGTATATGCATTTTTCATGATAGTTAACACCTTGTTTAAACCGATCATTGGAGACACATTGCACTCAAGTAAAGTTCAGTTTAACATTCGGGAGCTAGGCCAAGATGTCGTCCAATGCTCAAGAATACTAGTTTTACACTGGAGTCACAGAATTTGGCTATTTTTGACAAAGCCATATGAGTCCAGAAAACTGTTTACTCAAGAGAATTGTTGAAGTATTGCCTCAACCTTCAGTCAATCATTTTCCTCCTAAAAGGGAGCCAACTCAACCTCCTTCACGTATAGGTCCTTGTTGGACTTTTGTTGAACTGTCTAGTCAAGTAGATGTTTGCCCTCCAGACTCTTTTTGCAGCTGACCTTGGAGTTGAGCTAGTGCAACCTCCTTCTTAGCCTTCACCTTGGCCTTTAATTTATTCAATGCCTTAGTATTGAGCTTCTATTTTCTATCAAGGCGCCGAGTTGTTCTTCTACTGTCTGATACAATTTAATAGCTCGAAGCTTCAATTTTGGAAGATTAAATCCAAGGTACATCATGGAAATAAATATTGCAAAAGTTACAAATTTAGGCACATGACAATTTTGCTAAGTGTTAAAACAAATCACCAAAGTGTACGCCTAAGCAGCTTTACTTGTGTTCTTTTCTAGAGTGTTAGGCTCTAAATTCATGATATCACAAGATGGAAAGTCATAGTCAATGAAGTCGTTTGAGACTCTCAGTAACTATAGTTAGTCATTCATCTACGATCGACTTGTTGGGAATGAAGTTCTTAAAATTGGTTAACGAACAACCTTTAGGAGCTTCTAGCAAAGTGAACCGTTCGGTTCATCTATGACAATGCCTGGTATCCACAGGTAGTATGTTCCTTTCTGTCTCTAGAAAATTTCCCGTTTGTTTAATGACACCAAAACTACCAGAACCACCAGAAGTCATGGTTTCTTAGCAAATAATGGAAACAACTAGAGGGCTCTATTTCTATTTACAAATTAGAATCTTCATCACTTATGTTTTGTTTTTTCCTTTATTTGGTAGAAAGAATTGTAGGTAGATGAGTGATATAGGAAAGAAATGAACAAGCAAACGATGTCGTAATGAGTGAGTTACTTTTTTGGAGGAGGGGAAGCAGCTATTTGTTTCCTCTTGGTCAAGACAAGCTAGGCACTGCTTTTGGAAGAAGGAACTTTCTGAATTTGAAACTATTGGATGGGAGTATGGCTCTCTAGTTTAGCCAAAACTATAAATGGATCGCTGGCCAGTTGTTGCGGTATAGGCTTGTAAACAGTTTCCAACTTGTTCCCTCTAATTTATTAGGATTGCGACAAAAGTAGAAGGAAAAAAAATAGATAGATTGAAGAAGAGAAGAAAACCAAAAAGAAATTAATAGACATACTCCCATTGATACAGTTGTCTCCCATTCCAAATTTCACGTCCCCTCTTAAATATACACATATACATCCATACAAAAATTACTTGTATTATTCTACATAAAATAATCTGAACCCATTTCACACAAAACCTCATTATATTCTCATTTGTCTCTAAGTTATTTTTAAGTTCTATCTATTGAATTTTCTCTCGTCCATTTCTTTAATAATGCTATCAAAACTACCACAACCACCATCAAAAGTTACGGTTAATAGAAACAACCAGAGGGCTTTGTTTATATATACAAAATAAATTTTTGCTTGTTATTTTTTTTTGGGGATACAAAGAATTGTGGGTAGATGAGTGATATAGGAATGAGGAATATGACATCATAATGGGTGAGTTGCTTCTTTTCGGAGGTGAAGAAATTGTTAATTTTCTCTTGGTCAGGACAAGTTTAGTATTGCTTGTGGAAGAAGGGACTTGCTAAACAAGAACCTGTAGGATGAGAATGGGGCTTCGTAGTTCAACCAAGGCTACTGACAGACAGATGGTCGGTTGTTGTTGTGCAGCCTCGTGAACAGTTCTTGGGTTTTCCCTCCTATTAACTAGGATGAAGTAGTTGCACTTGAGGTTTTTTTTTACAGCAAAAGTAGAAGGAAACAAACAAAGAGATTGAAGAATAAAATAAAACCAAGAAGAATTAACAGAGACACCCACAAATATTTCTACAATTGTCTCCCACTCCAAATTTGTGTCTTCTCTTAAATACACATATATACATGCAAAAATACTTATACTATCCTACATAAAAATAACTGAACCCATTTCATATATAGCCCAGTTATATTGTCATCTCTCTAAACTCTTTTTAATTTATGTCTCTAGAATTTATCTTATCTATTTTTAATGCTTTCTTAACCACCACAATCACCAACAGAAGTAAGGGTTTCTTAGAAAATAATAGAAAAAATTGGAAAGCTCTCTTTTTAGATACAAATTAGATTTTTGGTTGTTTTTGTTATGATTTTTTCTCTGGGCTTAAACAAATTGTAGGTACATGGGCCATATACGAGATGAAGAAGCATATGATGTCATAATGAGTGAGTTGCTTCTTCAGTGGAGGGGAAGTAACTATCGATTTCCTCTTGGGCAGAACAAGCTTGGCATTATTTATGGAAGACTAAACTTGTTGAATGGGAATGGGACTCTCTAGTACAACCAAGGCTATTGATAGGCTAGTGATTGGTTGTAGCAGTTCAGGCTTATGAACACGTTTCCAAGTTGTTCTCTCCTGTTGACTAGGATGAAGTAGCCACACTTAAGGTTTTCTTTTATAAAAAAAAAAAGGAAACAAACAAAAATATTGAACAAAAGAAGAAATTAACAGAGACACCCCTATATCAACAATTGTTTCTCATTTTGAATTTCAAGTCCGCCATTAAATATACACACATACATACATATATAAAAAAAAATTCATGTACTATCCTACATAGAAATAACCTGAACCTATTTGATAGACAACCCAATTATGCTCTCATATCATTATAAACCCTTTTTAATTTTGCCTCTAGAATTTTTCCCATTTCCTTAATGCTACAGGAACCATTATAACCACCACCAAAAGTCCTGGTATCTTAACAAATAATGGAAACAATTGGAGGGCTTTATTTTTAGACACAAATTAGATTTTTGGTTGTTTTTGTTATGTTTTCTCTTTTTGTTTTTGTTTTTGTGTTTTTAGGGTAGAAATAATTGTAGCTAGGTAGATGGGTGATATAGAAGTCAAGGTTTCTTAGCAAATAATGGAAATAATTGGAGAGCTCTATTTTTTAGATACAAATTAGATTTTTGGTTGTTTTTGTTATGATTTTTTTCTTTGAGTTGAAACAATTATAGGTACATGGGTGATATAGAAGGTAAAGAAGTGTACAATGTCATAATAAGTGAGTTGCTTCTTCAGTAGAGGGGAAGCAACTGTTGCTTTCCTCTTGGGTAGAACAAGCTTTGCACTATTTATGCAAGAATGAACTTGTTGGATGGAAATGGGGTTCTCTAATATAGCCAAGGCCATTGATGGGCCCATGGTTTGTTGTAGCAGTTCAAGTGAATAGTTTTTGAGTTGTTCCTTCTTGTTGACTGGGATGAAGCAGCTGTACTTGAGATTTTCTTTGCAAAAAAAGCAAAAGGAAACAAACAAGAATGTTTAAGAAAAGAAGAAATTAACAAAGACACCCCATCATATGGTATTTCTACAATTGTCTCCCATTCTAAATTTCACGTCTGCCATTAAATATACATATATATATATATATATATATATATATATATTACTTGTACAATCCTACATAGAAATAACTTGAACCTATTTCAAAGGCAACCCAATTATCCTCTCATATCATTGTAAACCTTTTTCATTTTTGTCTCCAGAATTTTTCCCATTTGCTTAATGCGACCAGAACCATTGCAACAACCACCAGAAGTCCTTGTATCTTAACAATTAATGAAAACAATTGGAGGGCTCTTTTTCAGTTACAAATTAGATTTTTGGTTGTTTTTGTTTTGTTTTCTCTTTTTTTTTTCTTTTGGTAGAAATAATTGTAGTTAGGTAGATAGGTAATATAGGAGATGAGGAAGCAAATTTGCATTGTAATGGGTGAGTTGCTTCTTTGGGAAATGAGGAGCAACTATTCATTTCCTCTTAGCTAGAACAAGCTTGGCATGGCTTGTAGAAGAAGGAGCCTATATATTGTCGGACAAGAACCTATTGGATGAGAATGAGGCTCTGTAGTTCAGTAAAGGCCATTGATGAGCTAGTGGTCGATTGATATAGTGCAGGATCGTGAATAGTTCTTGAGCTTGTGAAATATAACAAATTATTAGAAAATCTAAAATACAAATTTCAATTAAAGACAAAGGTGATGAAAAACTTATGTGTTTATTGGGATCATAGCCCTCAAACAAATGGTTATCAGACACAAGACCACCCAGGCCAGCAAATCTTACTTGAGGGAAATGTTCTTTCCTTTGTAGTTCACAACCAGTGTGAACTCACTTTTTGTTGACATTGGTTTTGGTTAGTTGTTGAAAGTTCTAGTAAAGAATTAGAGAGTTTTTGATGTTTGAGACTCTAGGGAAAACAAATATACTCCATATTCTCTTGATTTGCATCTTGATTTGCAAAGAAGAATAAATGGAATTTTCACTCATGAATGGAGGTTGGATAAATTTCAATAAGGCCTTACTGGCTGAGATGACCAAGAAATCATAAAAACAAGCCAAACTCATGACTACCGGTTAAGTTAAAAAAGTGCCTAAAATTTGCTTGCATGACTCGATTGACTATTCAAATTTTTGTAAATAAGGCAATGGACAACTACAATTATGATTGTATTAAGGGCCAGATCAGAAATGCCGATTCCTAAGAGTTGGCTACATTGGTAAAGATAAGAAGAAAATGATGCTGAAGTCCAGTTTTCTGTTGATCTTCATAGACTATGAAATACCCGACCGAAGGATTATTGGCATGGTCGATGGACTTTGGGAATTTAAGTACAATAGAGTTGGGGACATGTTATGTATCTCGGATTTGAGTCATGTCCAAAGGATTAAGTTTTGATTGAAACCCTTCGGCAGAAGGAATGTCTTCTGAAGAAGACACAATTATGATTGAATTGTACTCCTTATAGTCCCATTGGAGGGATTTTTAGGAGGTCCTCCAATTAGGGAAGCAAAACAAATAAGGCTTCCTAAAACACTTAGGGTGAGTTTAGACCCAAAATTGAAAATAGTGAGAGAGGAAACAAACATATCTTTTTGTTGGCTGATTTTCCGGAGCTACTTAAAACATGGTAGACTTTCTTTGAGAAGAATCTATTGGTCTTTTCTTTGGAAAATTGATTAGTATCAGAAATGGGTTGCTAAACCAATACAAATGAAAAGAAATGCTCAAGGGAATGACTTTGGCACAAAAGGATTCTGTTTTTCTGAGATTTTGGTAGAGAAATAAGGTGACAAGTTTTGATTTCAAGAAAGTAAGCTATGAAGTTGCAGAAATGGTAAAGTAGGGTAAAGAGAGGAAGAAAAGCATTTATAGGGCAACCTAAGAGTTTCTGTGACCCGGATATAAGACATGACCTGTGATAGAAGTTGGATCATGGTACTTGAACCGCCTTTGGAGGAAATTAGAAAGACGTGGTGCATTAATGGATGGAACGTGAGTCATGTGGGTCTAAAGAATGAGAAAGTGATAACTTGAGTGATCGTGTTTGAACAGCACGTGACACTCTTATGGTCAGATCAATATTGTCGGACAAGATCAAGAGACGAACCCAAGATCGATCAATATAAACATAAGTTCTAGCATAGTTAGTTCAGTAACTTGGTGACTAGATGCAGATCAATGGTTTGGGGTTTGGAATGTGCACAGCAAACAAGCAAGTCTAATTAGATAGTTCAGTAAGGGTATGGAATGGGTCGTATCGTGTCTGAGATGTTCTCATTTCGTGTTGTGTTCGTGTCATATCACATGAGACCCATTTCTTATCGTGTTGTGTTCGTATTTGACTTGTTAATTTTGTATCGTGTTCATGTCTAACCTATTTAACTCGTTTACTCCAGCCATATATGCACCACTTATTTGATAAGTTAACTAACATGTGATTTATTTGAATTAAAATCTCAAATTTTAATTCTTTATTAAGTTAATCAATTGTTAATTCAAACCTTGTTGTCATAACAATTTAGATTAACTTATTAAAAGTATCGAAATTTTTTAGGATAATGTGTAGAAAAATTATTAGCCTTGATTTAATAATTTTACATTAAAACTATTATTCACAATATTAAAATATATTATATTGAAGTATAATCGAGGTAATATTTTAACAAAAGCTATTCATTCAGCAACTTAACAGGTTAGCATGTCAACTCACGGGTTGATCCAACCAAATCCGTTAACTTCATGTTATAAACGGGTAAGTTTTGAGTTGTGTCGTGTTTGTATCCTGTTGTCGTGTTATGTAAGAAATTTACTAGCCCTATAGTTCAATTCTACAGCTCGTGGTCTGGACATAGTTGAGGGACTGTATGATATATAAATCTCTCTCCTTATAGAACATGGACACGTGTCAAAGTTTAATAAAGTTTGATAAGTTCATAATTGTGCTATATTTTATGAGTCATTTACCACATTTTTATGTGTTGTAAGCAAGATTTGAGTTATTAATGATCTTAATTTGGTTATTCTTAGTTTTTGTAGGGTTAAAGTGAAAAAGGGCTGAAAATGATGGAAAATATGAAAGAAAATGCTAAGGGCAGAACATGCATGAGTATGAAGCCATTTTGGATGCTATTTCGTATTTCAAGCTTAAATTTTGAAGTCCAAGCTCCAATTGAGATGATTTTGGATTATTTGGAAGGATATTGAAGAGTTCTACAACTTTCATGTTTTGAGTTTTCTAGGATTCTATAGGCATCTTGTTCAAAATTGCAAAGTTGGAAAATGTGCACCGACGAGGAGCGATTCTGACACATTTTGGTAGATTGAGCACAAATTTCGTATCTGATCTCCAGTTGAGGTGATGCAAAATGTTTTGGAAATTTAAGATATAGATCTACAACTTTCATATTTTGAGTTTTCCCAAATTCGATTTGAATCAGGGTGAAAATTAAAGCCGAAAGTGATGGTCCCCAGCGCATGTGCGCTTTGACCAGAGGAGGAAGTTCTAGCTCTGCCTAGGGCACACATGAGCCCAAAATGGGCAGCGCATGTGAGCCCGAGAGTCATAGCAATATTGCCTGTTTTTGGATTTTTGACAGATTTCTTCTTCGCTCGATTGTACTCTTTTTCAGTCTATTTCACGTTATTATCCATATACCTCAATTATAACCCTAAGTACTCATTATAAATACCCCAAGTAGGGTGAGAAAAAGAGGAGGACACTTTGTTTTTATGTTTAGCTAGCGTTTTTCTTAGAAATTTTTTTCTTTATTCTTCTATGGCACTTAGTGCCTAAACCCTTTTCGTAGTCGATAAAGAAGCCATGGTCAATTCTACTATGTTGTGAGATTTATTTTGCTTGAATTTATTCAATTACATATCAAGTATTGATTATTTTTCTGCAACTAAATTTACGATTGTTCTTTTTAACTTGTTATTGCTGCAGAACAATTAAGTTATGAGAATTAATCTATAGATAGATTGTTTTAACCGCGTGTGCTTAATTCAATATGTGAAGCAACTAAATTTGATAATTACTCGATTAGTACTTAAATTGAATTTAGGAAAATTAATTCTCAACTAATTGGCATAACCGCGTGTGTTTATGTTTAATTAGTCTAATTGTTCTTATTGATTTTAAAGCTTCTATTAATTAAACTTTGGCGTGTGTCTGGGTTAAATTAATAGTTAGGGGTTAATTTGATCGCGTGTTGAAAATTAACCAACTTTAGAAAGAAACAAGAATCAACTTTGAATTGGAATTTGGGTTAATTCTTCAATTAGTGCTTGATATAGAATTGAATTATCTTGTGTGTCAAGGATCGACTAGTGAAATTGCCATGGTAGATATGACCGAAACCAAGAATTTCCTTACATCGAATTCTCGTTAGTTATTTTACTGTTTTAATTTTTAGTTCAAAAGCATTCAAGAAAACCTCCCTTTTTGTTTAGCATAAGAATAAACTCTGTTCTCTGTGGGACGATCTATACTCACCACTACTACATTATTATTGAGAGTTGTTAATTTTGGATGCCTACGATAGCATTTCAGCTCAGCATTCCACCAAAGTTCATTAAGGTCATATATGTATCTAGATAGGTTAGGTTTGTGGATTTGACCTCTAACTCTCTTGTCGAAATTTATAAATAGAAACTTACCCTAACAAATGCATATTTACCCAAATTCATCATTTCTCTAGTTTTTCTCTCCAGCTTAGGTTTGTTTAGTGTTCGTCATTCACAATTTGATTTTTTTTTTCTTAGGTTCACAATTTGATTTTATTCATAATCTTAAGTGACTTTGGGGATAAACACAATAAGTGCTGTTTTAATTGCTGCTTTAAAACATAATGTAAATCAAATACAACTGTAAAGGGCAGTCATTTTTGCTCTTAATTTAAAATATTAATTAACCTTTGAAATGACTAGAATAATTTTTTTTAAATCACCAATATTCAAAAAACTTGGAATTGAACTTCTGGGCTTCACAACATACAAAAGTTTTGAAATTAATATTCTCTTACTAAGATCTTCCGAGGACATTGACAATATATATATATATATATATATATATATATATATATATATATATATATTATAGCAAAACCTCTTTTAGTGAGGAGTCATAATAAGTTAACATGTGGCACATTAGATAAAAAAAAAAATTACTTAGTAAATAATGGAGGTAAAAGATAAATTACTTAAACAGTTACCTAATCTTATATTTAACTACCCTTATTTTTTAAAATCTCAATTTATGCATACCTCTTATAATTAATTTTTTTCCAAAAATGGAATAAAGTTAAACGTGCATTATAAATCACAATATAAGTATCAATTATTAATTATAAGTTAAGAAAATAAATATTTATTAATTAAGTAAAAATTGAATCTATATATCATTGTTAGTATACATAACTTGACTACATTTAATCAGTATTTATCAAAAATAACAATAATTTATTATATCACAAAAAGATTAAAAAAAAGGTGTTTAGATCAATTTTGTTGTTGTATCTTCTTGAAACTTTATATTTATTAGTAATTAATTATTCAATGTTAAATATCTGACCTGACCCGATTATATATCGTACCCTTACGATTGGTCTAGAAAAAAATGGCCCTGTACTCAGTTCATATGCAAAAGGTTGGATGACCAGTACTCGATCGGCCTAATATTATATTTTTTAATATCAAAATTTTTAAAAAATATATAAATTGACTATTAATTACACATATACCATTATAGAAGGGGAAAAGAAAAAATTCATTAATATTATGCCATAATATGCAAAATTACAAAGTTGACCTTGTATATGAACTAGGTCGGGCACCTACCAGGTAGCAAATTTTTGGACCCGCTACCAGACCCAGTAAGAGTAATACCAGACTCGCTACTTGACCCAGTTTTATTAAGCAGTTTACATATCCTATTTTTACGATTCGAAATGGACCGCTTCATCAAGTTTTATACCCCTTCTCAAGATAAATACCCCTATTATTAAAATTATATATATATATATTTAAATAATAACTTTCATAAAAGGAGGAAGATATTTAGCCGAAATATGTCTAAATGATATCATTCTTACAACCTAATTGCATTCAATCCTAATATTTATAAGAAAGAACAATAAATTATATCACAAAAAGATAAAAACGTTGTAAGATCAAAATTTTTTTATATCTTCTTGCAACTTTATATTTATTGGTAATTAATTATTCAATATCAATGGAGATTATTCTTAAGTGATTATATAATCGTAATACATTAAAAATTAGTTTTAATGTTTTGTCTTATTATTGGTGTCACCATTGACTGCATTACTATTTGTTTGTTGGCTTAAAGATATAGCTTGAAGGAAAAATAGTAAAAATTAATGTGAATTTTATCGTGTGAGATCAATATTTTTTGCCAAAAATATTATAAAATTAAACATGTATTATAAATCATCATATAAGTATGAATTATTAACTATAAGTTAAGAAAATAAATATTTATTAATTATGCCAAACTTTTACCTATATATAATTGTTAATAAATTAATTTTAGATATGGATATATATATATATATATAATAATTTTCATAAAAGTATGAAGATATTTAGCCTTATACTATAATTATGTATGAATGATATCATTCTTATAATCTAATTATATTTACTTCATTTTAATTAACAAGATCAACAAGATCATATTTAATTCATTTTAGCCTAATTATGTCTGAATGATATCATTCTTACAATCTAATTATATTTAATTCATTTTAATCAACAAGATCAATAATTTTTTATATCACAAAAAGATAAAAGGTGGTAAGATCAAATTCTTCTTTTCACCTTCTTGCAACTTTTTATTTATTGGTACATAATTATTCAATGTCAATAGACGTTATTCTTAAGTGATTATATAATCATAATGCATTATAAAAATAGTTTCAATAGTATGTCTTATTATTGGCATCACTATTGGTTGTTTTACTTTTTATTTGTTGACTTAGAGATATAACTAATATACTGGAAGGAAAAAAAGTAAAAATAAGTGACTGTTATCGTGTAAGATCAATATCTTCATTACATTTTCTTGCAACTTTATGTTTATTGGTAATTAACTATTCAATGTATCAATAGACATTATTTGTAAGTGATTATGTAATTGCAACACATTAAAAAATAATTTTAATAGTATCGTCTTTTCATTGGCGTCACCATTAGTTGATTGTATTACTTTTTGTCTGTTGATTTAGAGATGTCACTACTAGACTGGAAGGAAAAAAAATAAAAGTTAGTGTGCTTTTATAATAGTAGTTTACAAGAAGGCCAAATGATTATAATTGATTTTTTTCTAAGAGAGTTGCAAAACAAATAGTATGTTATGGATTACTACATAAGTATTGATTATTAACTATACATATTAAATATAAAATTATATTGGCTAGAATAAGTTAGGAAAATAAATATTTATTTATTTGAAGCAAATTTGGTAGACAACTTAAAAGGGTTATTCCTAATAAATTGAAAGAGGTGTAACCTAGCTATGTATGAGTAATATCATCCTTGAAATTTAATTAGATCATTGTAATACTTTTATCAAAAAATTAATAAAGGATAATTGCAAATTTAGTCCATAATCTTTATTAAAACTATTTTTAAAGTTTAAAATTTACAACATCACTTCACATATATTTGATAGGTTTTTTCTGTTTATCTTTTCTAATCAAAACTATGTCGTCTAAACAAATACATGTCATGAGAATTTATTTTGTGTGACAAACTATCACCAAAATCATCAGCAGTGATAAGTCAATAATGCATCCATTCAAGAAAATAGAGCTACTAATTCACAACATACATCTTATAATTAGTGCCACCCAATGTATATTGTTTATATCTATGTTGCAAAATATTAATTCACTATTATTTTTGTAAATTTAATCATAAACAATTTTTTCTATGACAATAATAACTTACAAATCCTTTTATTTTTATATAACTTGTACTACTCTAAAAGAGGAAAATTATGTGTTAAAATTAAATACAATCTTGACTAAAAGACAAGCAAACGTAAGGGTATATTACACTATGATATGTGTAAAAGGTATGTTGTACTTATTTATATAGTTAATTTTATAACTCTTACTATACTTTTGAATTTTTCTTTCTTAATTTTACATTTTGCTAGCCTAAATCTCTGTGTTATGCACGAGATAAAAGTATTATTGTTACTTTCTTTTGTTTATGATCAATGTTCTAATTATTAAAATATTTATATCATCAATATATATTATTTAATTTTTAAATTTCATATTACTTTTATTTCCGTGCATAGCACGGATTTCTACGCTAGTAATATACTATACATAAAAGACTAAAAGAGATTTAGAGTATCAGAAGCCACTTGTATAGTAAAAAATAATAAAACCAATGGTGATGTAACAAAATAAACAACGGTATTTCAAATTTATGCACCACATCATTCATGCAACGTCAAATCCCAAATAAAATTCAAAAGCACACACAAGTAGGAAAAGTAGTCCATCCTATTAAGGAAGCATAGAGTAGTCGGTTGACTTTTGACTTCGAAGTTTGGTGACGGAAATAACGTTGATAATAATCATAAGGAGAAGTCCTATGAAACTTGCAAGTATCAAATATGGCCTAACATGGCTCCGCTTCCATGGTTACAGAATGTGTTGAATTTGTCACAAATTTTATTCCACCTTGCATGAGAATTGCCATTTCGACCAAGTTCACCCATGAAAGCTGCTGCACTTGTACCTCCAGATACCAGAGCCACGTTCAGCTGGATCCAAAATCACGAGAGCAAGGTCATCTAGTATATTTTCTTATATGCAAGGATCACTACTTTTTAAAATTAGAGTAAAATAAACAAGCTTAATAAAATTGAAAACCCATTTTAAAATGAAAGATATCCCAAGCACTTGGTTAGTCAATTCCCTATTATTATGAATTGACAGAATCCACAATTTAATATTTCTAGATATTCTTTTGGGTTCCGTTTGACTGAATGGATTTAAATTGTGAAAAAGATTTGAAATAGGCGTATTTCAAATGATATGAAATTTGGGTAAATTTAAATCTGTTCATTTTAACCGTTAAAATCTCACTCTCATTTGTGAATGGGTGAATTTCAAATTAATGCTGTCTACTTGTTTCGATAACTTAAGATTTGATTTGGGTTTAAAATCCAAATCTATCGAGATCTCTGTTGGATTTATGGCTATGTTAAGTTGTCCCACATTAGTTTGAGAGAGAAATAAAGAATAATTAATATATAGGTTAGGCCCAAAGCCTATTGCTTTAAGCTTTTAAGTCAAGGTTGTGTAGTTGGATTCCAACTTATATATTGCGCCTTTTTTGGTGGGTTTTCTATCGAGTTTTTCTTTCCAATAGTGGTATCAAAACTTCTAGTTAGGATCTTGATTTACTCGTTTACAAGTGACCGATATCTTTTCGGTGTTGGATTGATAAATATTCTCTTATTGGTGTTGGGCCGATAGTTGTTCTCTCATTTATAAGTGACCGGTATCTTTTTAGTGTTGGATTAATAAATGTTCTCTTATTAGTGTTAGACCAATTATTCTTTTTTTAGTGTTGAACCATGAGTCTAGAGTTTCACTAGGAGTCTGGTTTATGTGCATCCAGTGTCATAGTGAGTCAGTAGTTTGACTAGGAGTCTGAGTTTACGAATAGTGGGTTTGAGAAAAAAATGTAGTTTAATGTGGGAGTATATCTATGGATAAGTTAAGTTGTCTCACATTGATTTAAGAGAGAAATAAAGAGTTTTTAATATAAATTGGATTCAAGATCTAATTAATCTTTTAGATCAATATTGTTTTCTAACTTATGTATTAAGCTTTTTTGATGGGTTTCCTCTAGTTACGGTTTACTTTTTTTTCTCTATTCCGGCTACAACTGGACTAATACTTCAACAATTGAATGTGTGCCTAAAATATGAATCTCCTTTGTGGGATTAAAGGGAATTATTTTCCTTTAAGACACCACCGGGAATTAATTTCTTTGTCCATTTTCTTGCGTAATCTGTTCTTTTCCAACCGACCAAGAGATGCACAAAGATATAATGTTATTTCAAATATGCCTTGCAAATTTTTTCTTTTGATTTTCTTCCCCTACTAATTAAGCATGTGAATAGCTAATTTTTCAGAAACATATGGTTAAGTTGTCTCCTTTTTATTTTATTTTTTCTAGCCAAAATAGTTAAGTTGTCTCCTAGAAACCGTTAGATATTCTTGGGCTATATGAGGCTTGTTCTTAATTGTTTTTGGACGTGCTTTTATGGTATGATTTTGGAAAATCTATGTGTTATTCCCTACAACACCTATTTTTCCTTCAGCTTTTGGCTTTTCCAAAACTTAAAAAGCTAAATTGGCTTTTACAAAAAATCAGAAGGAATATTAAACAGACCAATCATCTGGTATCAAACAACGTGACACAGTTAAATAGAGGCCTAAATTTTATTGTTGTATTTATACAGCTTTTTATCTGGTAGTTTGGTATACAGACGAGAAATATTTAAGAGACAACTCACATTTTTTTAAACTACATTGGCAGGGGAGGGGAGGGGGAATATGGTGGTTTCAGCCAAATTAATTTAATTTAAATTTATAGAGTGAAACAAAATTTTCGGAAAGATAAAAAAAACTGTTTCAACGATTCGGTTTTGTAATCAGTGATCAAATCAGTCACAATTAATTTGATTTAAATTTATAGAGTGAAACAAAATTTTCTGAAAGATAAAAAAAAAACTGTTTCAACGATTCGGTTTTGTAATCAGTAATCAAATCAGCCAAATTAATTTAATTTAAATTTATAGAGTGAAACAAAATTTTCTAAAAGATAAAAAAAAATAAAGTGTTTCAACGATTCGGTTTTGTAATCAGTGATCAAATCAGTCAAGAACCAAAATTACCATGTCGAGAATTGGAATCAGCAAGTATCTTGGTCCCTTCAAATCAAACTTGTGTCCAATGTACTGGACTATTAGCATCAGCAAGTTGTGAATGCTGGCCAAACCATTAGCTATCACAAAGAATCTGCATTAAATTCAAAACAGAACTCATTTAACAGAAGTCAAATCTTGTTAATAATCTTTAGTTAAAAAATATTTGACTTAAAAAAAATTAAAATGAAGAAGTGTGTCAATTTCGCTCGGAAGGGACAGTGATTTAACGCATTCATATATTATGGAGCTTGTGAAAAGCTAAATAAATATGTGCTCACATTAATTTTGTTTTAAACAACACAATGATTTAATGTATTCAGTACAATTTGGCTTATTGCAACAAAGTAATAAGGGTCACACTGTGAGTCTGTGACGGGAAATAATTTAGTTTAGTTTTATAAAGATGACGAAAATAGTTAACTTTTTGGACGGCAAAAAATTGTATGCATTGTGTTAGCCAATAAAATCACTGAAAATAAATGGCCTGTCGAGCGAGTTCAAATGTTTATTAACAAATAAAAAAGACAAAGGATTACACACTCCTAAAAGTTTCTTGCATACATCTTCTCTTTTTCATCAAGCAAAATAACTAATTAAAAAGTCTTTATTTACACCACTTCATCTTTTTAACTCCTAAATGACCCTATTCCTTTACCCACTCACAACAATATTTTTATCTTTTTTTTTTTGAGGAAACATAGTTTTTTCGTTAATATATCCTATTATATCTTATATATTTATTGTTATGTAATAGTATTGTATAACTAAAAGGAATCGATAACTCCATATATGAAAAAAAGAAAGCACTAATAATAAGGATTCACAAAAATTAAAATAAAAATTGCTCATGCTTGTCATATAAAGAGGTGTAACAAAATCTTTCTGCACACTAATATTACTGTCGCTGTAGGTACAATGAATTTTATTAACATATATAGAATAATTAAGATAGAATTAACCTCATAAATATGCAACATGTCAAATCAAATAAAGTTATTGCTTTGCTTTGCTAGCTTTCTAGGTTACACTTAATTAAAAGATCTTCACAAATAATTCATTTTTGTACAAAGACCTATAAAAGGGATTCTAAAACTAAAAAAATCTAGTAAAATAACATTTTTTTTTTATTACAATACAATATGCATGAAGAAAGTTGCTACACAACATAAGAAATACAAATTAATTTATGTTACAAGACTAGTAAAACTAAATATCTAAGTTGATCCTATTATTATACCACAATGAAATGAATCATCAATTTAGTGCACGTATGGCTTTTTGTGTTTTGCTACGCTGAATTTCTTCAAAAAAAAAAAAAATTAAACTGTCAAAAAACCATAGACCAAAAAACTAGAATGAAGTAGAGAAAGACTTAGTAATATATTTGATAGATGCTAATTCATAGCTTGGGTGCTTTGAGTTTTTTAAAATATGTTTCGGTGCTCAAAATCATAATTATATACTCTATGTCTATCAAATATGTAGAATTTTCACGATTTTCAAGTTCAGCCATATTTACTTAAACAAAGAAGAAGAAAAAAAAAAAAAACCTAATATTGAGAAGAAGTATGAGAAAAGGAAAATATTAAGAAACATAAGTAGAATTAGAGAAGAAAATATAATGAGTGCTTAGGTGGGTCAAGAAATAAGGGTGATTTATGTATAGAAAGATGGTTGGTTTAAATGAAGGACTTTTAGTTTTTTTTGCTTAATAAAAGGCATATGGATATGTAAGAGGCTATTAGAGAGGACGTACAAGTATCATTATCCATAAAGAAATGACAAAACATAAAACTAGATTGGCCACACAGGCAGTTTTGAGATTTTCTATAAATTATATACAACATTTTAACACCAATTATACTGCAATTTGACTTATTGATACTTCAAGAAGCAGTACAGGATGTAATTTGCATGGACTGGGAATATCCCCATGCGAGTCACTTTGCATATTCTATTGTCAAAATCTAAGTATTTTAAGTTTTGACTCATGAAATTATTTATAGAAAACGACTTACATAAATGCCGGGGTGTGCTGGAACTTGGCTGTGATGCTGGCCTGAATTGGAGTACTTCCAATAGTGGCAACAACCTTGGTTATGGTTTGCTTGTTTATTGCCATCACCACTGTAGCAGACGCTGTTGCCAAAAGTGCAAATAGCCTCAATAAAAAGATTACCCAATACTTTGATGACTTGTTAATACTCACTGGTGTTTGACTTGCAGCAGCCTCTGCCTCTTTCACAATACACTACTTCTCATCAGCCATGGCAAAGATTAGAGAATAGAAATTATGTTTTAATGATATTGGTTTTTGGGGAATTATGAATTTATCTACAACTATATAAAGGGAGACATTGAGGAAAAGGGTTTTGTTAAAGTCTAATTAGCAAAGAGGTGTTTAAATTCCTTTGGTTAGCCTAACCAATTTGATACTTTTGAGCACATTCTTTGTGAGTTGTTGGGAAATAAAAACAGAAATAACTTGGTGATGAAGTGTGCCAGAAGTTTTAACATATATATAGATAGATAGATGTAGTTTATATATGATATTTGAAGTAGATTTGTTGGTGAACAAACATATTTGTAAATAGTCCTGTTTCATTTATCTGAACAAGAGCAAAAAGCAATACCACTTTTATTTGTATTATGTTTTTCATTTTTTCATGAGGGTGTGAGAAGTCCACAGGCGGGAATTTTCATTCCGCTAAAGACAGGTCAATTTGAGAGGGTTTTTATTTTTTTATTTATTTCTTTGAAAATTCATTTCTTTCATATTCTTTAATAACTTGAACCCATGATTGATAAATAACAACGAAAACGTCTTATTACCTAATTTATACTTCATTATCAATGTGAGAGGTTGTGCAAGGAGAGACTAGAGAGTAGTTATTTCATTTTATTTTATTTTATTTTTTAAATAAAGACTGGTTATCAGAACATAAAAAAGAAAAAAGAGTGGTTATCAAGCTAAAAATGATTGTGGTCATATTTTGCCTAACATGTTATTGTCTTGACCTTTTTCACTGATCCATCCCCCAGAAATGGAGAATGCCTAACATTGTATCAGGCTGACAATTAGGTCTTTTGTGTCATGTTTGCATCAAATTTTGTAGTAGTATTGCACCCAAATTTTGGCTCTCCTATTTTAGGTTTTCTTCTCGTGATTGCTTATTGCATCATGTTTTTCTCTTCATGTCCCATGGTAGTAAAATAGTTTTTGGGTAAAATCCAACTTATTGAGAACTTTTGGGATTTGGTTGTAGTAACTCCTGAAGGTTAGTTTCGTACCACTATTTCCAACTTCTTGTGTCATATTTGCATCAATTTTTATAGTAGTGTTGCATTTTGTCTCTCCTTTTAGGTTTTCTTTTCCGTGATTGCTTATTTCCGTAATTGTTTTGTTTCATATACCATTTTTTTTTAAAAAATTTTCTTGATAACCAAAGAGAAGAAAAGTTTATTAATCCCCTAATTTGAAAATTCGAAGTTTTCTAGAATCAATCGTTTAACAATAACGGAAGGGATTTCTACAAATATATTCAAGTGCCATTCAATTTTGTTTCTATAAAATTTGGTTAATTTCTGGATCAACAAGTATAAGGTACCCGTAGGATTGTCAATTCGGTCTTGTAATCAACCCGATCCTCTTTTGTGGGTACCCGGTAGGTCGGGTACGCTCTTTGTATGGACCGAAAAGAGTGTCAGAATTTTCTTGACCCGGTCAATAAAGATCGGGTATTATTTTTAACTCTTGGACCATATACTCAGTCCATTACACATGAATACCCCTAAGTGTGTAGACAATTAGACCTGATTTGGGAGTTTATATTGTGTTTGGGAGTTTAGGAAGGAAGAAAAAAAAAAGGGAAAGTTTTTAATGAGAAGCGAAGATAAGGGAAGGGAATGGAAGGAAAGTTTCTTTTAACCTGTTTGGGAGTTTTGGAAAGAAAATTTCATTAATATTAGTCTTTTACTAAAATATCCCTTCTTTTGATATTTTTCTTTTATATTTAGAAGATAAATATGACATTTCATAATTAATTGTAAAGGAATTCAACTTTTCATTCCATTTCTTTCCACTTATGGGAGGAAAGTTTTTTTTTTTTATAATTTTTATCCCCTCATCTTCCTCCCTTTCTCTTTTTCTTTTTTCCTCCACTTAAAATTTCCAAACAAAAGAAATATTTTAACTTTCCCTCCCTTTCTCTTCTTTTTTTTTTTTTTTTTTCCATTTCCTTCCATCCAAACTCACTCTTAGGAAAGAAAAGAAAAGAAAAGGTAGGAAAGGAAAAGGAAAGGAAAGAAAAGAAGTATATTTTGTTTGGAAGTTTCATAAAGAAAATAAATTATATAATTTTCTTTTATTTGGGAGTACAAAAGAAACAAGGTTAAATATTTTAATTTGACATTTTAGCCTATTAGTCTTTAAGTTTCGGATAATTATGTTTTGTTTCAAACTCTAAAACTTCGCCCATGCCACACTTTTATCTTGGGATGTTCATTCGACCGGGTTTTGCAAAATCCAAATTTGGCTCACAAATTTATTTGGGTTTTGGGCAGTAACCGGGTCAGACCAAACTCACAAAGGTGAAACTCATATTCAACTCACAAAATTATTCGGATTTTGGGCTAGTCCAAACTCACATTATCCAATAAAATGTTTTATAATTTTTTGTTAAAATTTTATTTTTTACACCCGGTCAATACAATATGGAATAATATATACTCTACTTATTTCAATAAACAACTATTAACTATATCATTGAGCCACAATATTTCAACTAAATTGACTAATGATGAACTGTTAGGTTATTATTTTTAATTACCCGATTTTAGCTAAGTTAATAGAATACTTATTAACCATTATTCACGTAAAATTAAGTAGTATTATTTAATGTAGGATGAAATTAGTATTTTATATATATATATGGGCCGGGTTTTAATCTGGTCAAGCATAATAAAATCCAAACTCGTCTCTCACAATTTAATCGAACATAATATTTAGACCCAAACTCAGTTCAACTCACTTTAACATAGTTCAGCCCTTTATTTTTTGGGTCTATTTAGACCGAGCTCAGGCTAGTCTAGCCCAATTGACAGTCCTAGGTACCAGCAAGAAGTGGTCAAGATTACCCCGAAGACATTCTGATGCAAAAACCAACTAGTGGTTAAGAAGTGCGTTGCATGTGGCAAATTTATTTTCACTAGGAATTTTGCACCTATTTTGCTCATAATACGAAAAAAGAAGAAGTAGATATACATCATAATTATTTTATTTGGTTAATGTCTTTGTCACAAGTTGTTAACCACAGTGCAAAATTACAGTAATTTGAATTAGTTACATGTACTTTAATACTTATATAATGTAATAAAACTCATAATGATGTAACCTAATGAGTTGAGAGAAAAGTATACATAGAACCATAGATAAACCTACAAATATTTAAGAATTAATTCCTTTTCTCTAACTTTTTAATTAATTTTTCATATACTATGATGCTACTTTTGTATTATAAAATAAGCACACTTACATGTAATAATAAGTTGTCTAAAAGAAAAATACAATTTTTAATTATAAATCGAGTTACGTATGTTATTTGTTGTATTTTCTATTTCAATTACATATGATATATTTCTCTCTCTTAGTCTTTAATAAACTTTACTAATATTGTTGACGAGTAATATGCATATAATGGCTTTAAATTTTATGATTATTGCATTTGACTGATAGTTTTTAAATTGATATGAAATGTTAAAAGACATTGAGCAAGTGATAACTAAAAACATGTAAAGGTTGATGAGAGGAGAAAGTAGGTAGGGCTACTGTAGTGGTGGTAGTGGTGGCTGGGATGGATTAGAAGAGGAGGGTGGCAGCCAGTTTGTGTGGGAGAAAAGATCGGAAGAGGTAGAATTTTTTAATGTAAAAAAGTCAATTCAATTCTTATTTTAGTTTTGATTTTTTTTAAACAACTCCAAATGTAGGCATTTGACAGTCAGAACGGTTTCCTTCTCTTTTGCCCAAAAAAAAAAAAATTGAAATCAAAGCACAAGAGATTTAAATGCACATTTAATAATTAGATAATGTAAAATGCTTGTTCGGTAATACCATAGGAAAATATTAGTATTTTACTCGCAGCTACGTAGTGATTTATCTCTATCCATTTCATACATGAAGATTGTGTTGCGTACATATCTATGAATGATATGAATTATTTTGTCCAAGTATAGATTTTATGTATCTGTAAATATGTTTGGTTTATAAGTTATTAGATTCATTATTTGAGTTCAATGTAATACCTGATTTAATTCCTCGTCCTTAGAGCTTTACATTACTCTAAATATTCCGAAACTCATTGTCATGTTTTCACTTAACGTTTAAAGTTTCTAATGTAGAAAAATGTAATTTTATTCTTCAAAATTTGGTCATGGTATATTTTGATCTCCAAAGTTCCAAACAAAATGCATAATTTAAGAAAAATTTAAAAATTCTGTCAATCACAAGCAAAAAAAGTCACTTGTATTGCATGTAACTGTTAAATCTATCTTGGGATATAGTACTTTCAAATCGATTTCAACCCATTTAATTATATTTTTACTTTTCTCTCTGACTATCAATATCTAATCATTCACCATTCTTATCTATATTACAACATTTTTCATACACATGATTGTTAAATCTAACTTGGGTGATAACACCTTCCAACCCATTTCAACCCATTTAATATAGTATTGGAAAAGTTATATCCCAAAAAAAGATAAAAACAATAATATAATAATAATTCATTAATAAATTAAATAGTAGTTTCATTCAAGAATCATCTTTGTCTGATTAAATATAATAAAACAATAATACTTCACTTTTTACAATATAATGAAATTCATTTATTCACGTTAATCTTCGGAATGTTTGTCGAACTTGGAGTAGTAAATGAAAACTTAATATTTAGTTGTAAATGTTAAACAAGATTAAATGATTAATATACTCTCTCCGTCCCATTTTATTTGACATAGTCAATTTTACACACAGTTTAAGAATATTTGACATTTGACCAATTAGTAGAATAGTTTTTCTAGTATTATCCTTCAATTAAAATTCAAAATTTTTTGGTTGGTTTTTTGTTTTCAAAATTTGAAATGGTTTATGAGAGTAATTAATGTTGAAACATGATATTAATGCTCTTTTTTGGAACTTGCATGAAGGGTAAATTAGGTAAATTGGTATTTATTTATTTGCCTTTTTAAGAAGTGACAAATAATTTAGGATAAACTAAAATAGAAAGAAGGACAAATAAAATGGTAAGGAAAGAGTATTAGTTTAAAGTTGTATTTCATGTAGACAGCAGTTATGATCATAAGCAACCTATTTTATAATATTTTTAAATTAGCGATAAATTTTTTTCATTGCTAATATTTTTTAAATATTTTAAATTTTAGTTACTGACGGACTTTTTCATACAACTGTTACTATTTATAATGGAATTTTTGGTCGCTAAATTTAGCTAAAAAAAGCAATCCATCGTTAATTTAAGATTTTCAAAATATCTCATAACCAAATTTAGCAACTAATTTGTCGATAAAAAAAAATCAGTCACTAAAATTTTGTCAGTAAAACCATTGCTATATTTTACTTACGAGGCATTCTAACGGATGAATCGTTTACTAATAGATAAATCATTTAGCGAAAGATTTTTGCCAAAAATCTGTTGTTAAATTCATCGCTAATGAGTTGAAATCAGTTAAGAAGTGGTATAATATAGATGTGTATAGTGAATGGTTTGGTGTTGATAGTCAGTAAAAAAGTGAAAATATGATTATATGGGTTAGCATCGGTTGGGAAGTGCTATATACTAGGACATAAATTTAGCAGTCACGTGCAATGCATGCGCCTTTTTCTTTCTATAATTGGCAATTTTTAAATTTATCTCAATTTGGTAAAAACCAAAAAATTCGAGGATTAAATACGATTTTTTTTTTTTTTTGGAACTTTGAGGACCAAAATAGACCATGACCAAAACTTTGAGTGATAAAATTGTATTTTTTCACATTTGGAATTTGAGATTTAACATTCAGGTGATTTGCATGTGACTTTTCAGTTTGTAATTGACGAAATTTTTAAATTTATCCTAAATTGGTAGAAATTGAAAAGTTGGAGCACTAAATATATTTTGCATGAAACTTTGGAGACCAATATAAACCACTACTCAAACTTTAAAGGCTAAAATTACATTTTTTTTTACTCTTATTCTTCCTACAAAAACCATCTAAATTCTCTTTATTTCTCTTTCTACCAATCTCAATCCCTTCGCAAAATCAATTCTATGTAAATCCTTGCTGTCACTAAGATATGTCTCTACCAAGGTAAAGTGGATAAAGATTTGAAATGCATTAATCCTCACGAATGTAATATGAACCTATGAATTTTAATATACACAAGTAACTCTATCTAAATGATGATATGAACTAGGGTTACATTAAGCTAGGCAAGTGGAGTTGAATCTTGCAAAATTTACTGCCCAACGTTATATATGCTTTGCTTTAAGGGGATGAATATTAGGTTAATTACATTTACCTCCCCTGGGTATGGTCAAACTAAACTTCGAGGTTTGGGAAAATTGCAAACATCCCCTTACATCCGACAGTGTTTAAATCCAGTTAACGGACAAAGTGAAATGACCAAAAAAACCCTTACAAGGAAAACCAAACAAAATTGGAATGCTTGTATTTGCCGTCACCAAGATTATCCGCCAGAAAAGCCGACGAGCATGTTTTTTGGTGTGACAACCCAGCTGTGAAAATTGAGGGGTACGATTTTTTTTTATTTTTTTTTCGTCAAAGAATTGAGGGCTTGATTGCTAATCCAAAAGAATGGTTTGTTTGATCAAATCAATTAATCAAAATTTGATCATTAAAACAACAAAATTGATCCAATTTTGCAATACCACTTTATTAGCAATTTAGTATCAATTCCAGATAGAACAATTACGAAGTGCTCTTATCCCTCACCATCAAATCTCAGGTATGTCTCGCGTTGACGGGGACACATTTGGGCCTGGGGAATTGATCAATTACAATCCATGACAACCCAAACCATATTTCGCATATCACAGAGATTATCCGGAGAGGGAAAGCGTCGTAGGTCAGGGCCAAGATCTGAAAATGAAGAAAAAGCAGACGATAATTAGATTGAGGATGATGACAGTTTGATATGGGTTGATTGATTAGGCTGGAAGGAACTGGGACTTTCCTCTGCAGTGGTTGCCTTGCTTTAGCCATATTAAACACAACCAGACCCATGTTAACTACTAGAGTATACATTAGCGGTAAGAAACTAAATAACCAGTAGCTTAGTTCAATAAAATTTTATTTTTTTATACAGATCGCACTTAAATTAATTTATAATCAGTACAAAAAAGTATATAGATTGTACTTTTAAAATTTTTAATATATTTGGGATGTCCATTCATAAGTCGCACAAACGCTCGACCTCTAATGGTATTCACACGATAATTAAATTAAAAATTTTCACAAGATTAATTGATTCAAATCACAGAGTGCTAACTCCTTAATTATTTTTTTTCAGTTTTTCTTCACGGCTTTTCCTTTAAAAATGTGACTTTCACATTTTTTCTTTAAAATTCGTACTAGTACTTGTAATTAATACTAGTCATATGTGTGTGTATATATATATAGTGAACTTAATATCCCAATCTAATTGGGTAGGGAATTGCAATAACCCTAAACTGTTTGGGTCAAAGACATATGACTAAATATAAAACCAATAGGAGTTCTAATACATATTACACATTAGCTACTAAGATTTACAACTTATTATAATTAAACCCAAAAAGTTAATTTATCTCATAAGTATCTCATACTTATCAAAATCCAATCATCATTTTAATCCTAAATTAATTATCCTTAAGTGTGTGACCCTTTAGGTTCCCAATTACGTTTGCAATAAGTGTAAATTATAATCCTAAATGAATGAGGATTAGATAAATTAAACACATTTAATCATTAATTCACTAATTAATTAATTTGTACTTATAGATCAAGATTGGCTTCTAGTAAAGTATCATGACTAGCCAAGTGTTGAGATATGTCAATGACTATCATTCTTGTTAGATTGAAAGATAACATTTGTGTATCCGCGAACTGTCAATTCTTGCCCACTATAGATTAAGAATAAATCTTTAATCTTTCTCAAGTATTTAAAAATATTATTGACTGCTATCCAATAACCACTCCTTGGGTTAGATTGAAACCTACTCGTAACACTTAGAGCATAAGAGACATCGGGTCTACTACATAGCATAACATATATTATAGAACCTATAGCTGAAGCATATGTCATTTTCATGCTATATCTTTCGACATCTATTTTAGGACACAATGTCTTTTGAAATGTACATACCATGAGACATTGGTAAGTAACCCTTCTTTAATCAATCCATGTTAAACCTCTTTAGCATCTTCTCTATGTACGTTGATTGAGTAAGACCAAGAAACCTCTTAGATCTATCTCTATAGATCCTTATTCCCTGAATATAGGTTGTCTCTCCTAAATCTTTCATAGAAAAATTTCTGGACAACCATAACTTTACACTTTAAAGCATAGGTATGTTGTTTACTATCAACAATACGTCATCCATATAAAGTATCAATAAAACAATGACACTCCCACTAACCTTCTTGTATATACAAGATTCATCCTCATTTTTGATAAAATCAAACTCTTTGATTGTTTCTTCAAAACGGATGTTCCAACTCCTACAAGTTTTCTTTAGTTCATAAATAGACCTTTGTACCTTATATATTTTATCAGGATCGTGGATGTAAATCCTTCGGGTTGTATCATATACAAGAGGATGCAAATTTTCATTAAGGAATGCAAGATAAGGTTTTTTACATCCATTTGCTAAATCTCATAATCATAATATACAGTTATCGCAAGTAAAATCCGAATGGATTTCAAGATTGCAACTGGTGAGAAAGTTTCATCAAAGTCAACTCCTTGTCTTTGTGTATAACCCTTTGCCACCAATTGCATCTTATAGGTAATCACATTACCATCCATGTCAATCTTTCTCTTAAAGACGCACTTGCCCCCTATGAGTTTAATCCTTTCAGGTGAATTGACTAAGGTCCAAACTTTATTGTCATACATGGAATCCATTTTAGATTTCGTGACTTGTAACTACTTGTGAGAGTCTTTATTGGATAATGGTTCTCCGTAAGATGTAGATTCATTATTCGTAATGACTAATACATCATTATGCCCACTTACAAAAAACTTGATATCTCTTTGAAGTACATATGTATCCTATTAGTCCTCCGAAGAGTTTGTGTATCATTAACTTCATCTTTTATCACATCATCATGTGATTGAAGCTCTTGTTCCACTTATTGTGATTAATACCATATTGTATTTCTTGAACTTCTTCAAAATCTATTTTGCTCCCACTTGTCCTTTCAAAAAAGACAACATGTTTTGAAACAAACATCTTTTACTCAATGGGATTATAGAAATAGTATCCAAAAGTCTCCTTTAGATATCCCACAAATAGGCATTTACCTGACTTAGTTTCAATTTTGTCAGATTCTACCCTCTTCACATAAGCAGAGCAACCCCAAACCTTTAAGTATGAAAGTTTAAGTTTCTTTCCAAACCATATTTCGTTGACCTGTCTCTTATACACATCTAGATGTGATCACCTCGACTTGATCAAAGTATTTTAATATTTTTACCATGTTATTTCTCAATTTCATTCTTGGATTCCTTGAACTTTTCAAAAATTTCGGACTTATACTTCATCACGTATACATAACCGTATCTAGAATGTTCATTCGTGAAGGTTATGAAATATGAAAAACCTCATCTAGAATGAATTGACATAGGACCACAAACATCATTACGTATTAGTCACATAATTCACTAGATTTATCACTTTTTCCAATAAAGATGATTTGGTCATTTTACCTAATAAACAAGATTCACATGTATCATATAATTTTTAGATCAAATGATCCCAAGGCAACTATTGTTGAGAAATTTAAAAATGATCAACCCATATCATCTATATGACCAAATCTACATATCTGTCACAAAGGAAAGATTATTTTAAATTATTAATTTTACTGTCCTTTAGAATTTATGTTGAGAACTGGATTTTCTATGTCTAGAATATAAAGACCATTATTCAAAGTAGTAGTTCCATACACAATCGTCATCACGTGAAAAAGAACAACATTTATTCTTTTGCATAATGACAAAACTATTAGTGTCTAAACATGGAATAGAAATAATATTTCTAATAAAAGATAGAACATAATAACAGTTCTTAAATTCTAAAACAAGACCACTAGGAAAAGAAAGATAATAAGTCTCTAGGGCTAATGTAGCAACATTTTCTCCATTTCTCATGCACAGGTCCTCTTATCGCTTAACCAACATTCTACTTCTCTTTAGTCCCTACATATTTTTACAAATATGAGATGCTGATCCGGTATCTAATACCCAAAATCTGATTTAGAAGTAGAAATATTGATCTCAATCATAAACATACATGAAGTAGAAGTTTCATTAAGCCTCTTCTGCTTGAAGGTATCTATGTAGGTCTTACGGTTCCTTTTCCAGTGCCCTTCCTTTCCACAATGGTAGCAAGTACCCTTGGCTTTGTCCTTCTTGATTATAGGTGGTGGTTTCAATCCAGATTTGGCTTTCACAAAAAAAATCGACGTTGGATTTCTTTTTCTTCTTATTAGAAAAATCAACAACCATCACATGTTTCCTTTCCTTGTTAATAGTTGTCTCAGTAGTTTTTACCACATTCAATAGTTCAGAAAGAGTTGTGGACAACTTATTCATGTTGTAGTTCATAATGAACTATGAAAAGCTATCAGGCAAACATTGCAAAATCAGGTTAACATTTAACTCATGATTTTGCTTAAATTCCAGTCATTTTAATTTTTCAATTAGTCCAGTCATCTTCAGTATATGAACTGCTACTGAAATACCCTCTGTCGTTTTACAACGGAATAACTCTTTAGAGATATGATATCTCTCATTCCTTGATTCTTCATCAAACAACTTCTTGAGATGAAAAATCCTAGAATGAGTATCCATGTCTTCATGCTGTTTTTGCAATTTAGAACTCATAGAGTCCAACATGATACAAGTGGCAGTATCGTTGTCCTTTATCTGGTTACGATAAGCATTCTACACTGTTTCATTAGCATCATCAACAATGATCTGCTGCAACATCAAGAATAGGTTAATCAAGTATATAGCCAATTTTCTTGTATTTGAGAACAATTCTTAAGTTACGATGCCAGTACAAAAAATCCACTGAGTTTTTTATCATATAAAATGGGACGTAAATTGACGTTACTACTCATACTCTACAACATATAAATAAGATGGTATAAGAATTTGTTGTTTATGTATAAACAAAATCAAAATATAATATGGATTTAATTTAATTTGGTTTTGCTCTCACTATTTTATTTCAAATCAATTGCCCTCACATATTGATTCGGGAGCTATCATAGAATCCCTAAACTAGTTATTTTGATTTTGGGTGTACCCAACAAACCAAAATAATTTTGAAAGGTAGGTAACACTTATCAATTACAACACTTTGTAATTTCTAGATAATTAGGTATCACCTCTTTGATAGCACATCATATGTGACTCCTAACCTTTGCCTCAAAGACATATAACCTTGAGTGTGCCCAACAAATTATATGCCTTTTGTACACGTTAAGTCATACTCATTATTCAGAAATCTCATCTCATAGGTCAAACATATTCAACATAGAGTAAAAGTGGATTAACCCAACAAGTTAAATCTAATAAGAACTCTCGTTTGTTGCTATAATAATGGAAGACAACTTATTTATTGTCTTAATTTTAATTTGAGGGATTTTCTTTTTAATTATTTATTAGGTCTCATCAAATTGCTATGCAATATTATCAGATCAACATATAATAAATAAAACATGTATAAAATCGTGGATGATTATAGACTTTTACTAGACTAGTTTCCTTGAGTCATAAAGGAAATTAGGTGGTCAAATCCTAAGGGTAACCTTCAACTCTTGAAAATTTCCTTCATGGTTGCGCCTTTGCGCCATTTCCATAATCTTGTATATTACAAATGTAATTCTATCTAAATATTTTAGATATTCAATCCTATCTCTAACCTATTTCTATGTACATACATGATTGGATAAGAAACCTTGAGTTATACTCGAAGGGATTCTGAGATGAGAAAAAGAATTACATTAAGAATAATAGAGAAAAGGTAGGACACGCAGGCCCTATTTAAAAAATTTACAACTATTGAATTTGAAACAACTAAATCAAACACAATTACATTGATCTTAAATTCATAATCATCCATTATGCTATTATATAATTCAATAAATAAATAAAAGCATAAATCTGTATTTAATATCTAATCATGAATCACTATATTTCAAAATTCCAATCTCATTGAAATTATCAATTTTTGAATTATTTATGAAAATATTTCATGGAGAAAAATTATTATTTTCCAATCTTATTAGAAAATAATCCTTTAAATAATAGAATTTCAAAAAAATTATTCTAGAAACAATTTCTAAATTTTTTTGAACATTTATTACATTCCAATCTCATTGAAACATAATAAATTTCTAAAATTTAAACAAATTATCTAATTCTAATCTCATTATAATTAAATAAATATTTTCAAAGGTTTCATACTTTCTAAATTTTAATCAAACTAAGAAAATAAAGAAAGTTTCTAAATCTTAACAATTAATTTCAAACAACAATTGTCAAAAATTAATTGGTGATTTTAAAAATCAAATTTAGAAAAATCTTTTATATGAAAATATTAAATTAAGTGTCATTAAAAATTATTTAAATAATTAAATACTTTTAGTGACAAATATTAATAATGTCACTAAAAGTGACATTATTAATCAAGCCATCTTGGCTCGTCCTTATTATATATGGACAAGCCATATTGCAGTGATTATGACGTTTTTCTAAATATGGACGAGCCATGATGCCGTGATTATGACGTTTTTCTTTTTTTTAAAAATATCCAATATTTTTCATAAATTAAATTAAAAAAATTCATATAGTTTGAACAATTCGATATTTATGACAACTAAATATATCTACATTATAAATTAATCAAGGGTGGCTCTGATACCACTATAAGAAAGTAAATAACTAGTAACGCAACAGAATTTAAAATTTTACTTCCTTATCACGAATCACCTTGATACTAATTTATGTGTATTACAAGAAAAGTATACAAATTGTGCCTTAAAGTCGCGGTAAAATCTCCAATATGTTTGGAATGTCAATCCACAAGCCATATAAACTCCCGGCCTCTAATGGTATCTACATAGATAATTAAATCAAAAATCTTGATAAGATTGATTGATTTAAACCACAGACGGAGTGCTAACTCCTTAATTATTTTCCTTATTTTTCTTCACGGCTTTTCCTTTAAAAATACTTTCACGTTTTTTTCTTTAAAACCCATACTAGTACTTGTAATTAATGCTAGTCATATGTCTATATATCACAGATATATATATATATATTATAATATAATATAATATATTATGTTATATATATATATATATTTTATATAAGATATGTGCATATAATATACAATATAATATATATACACACACATATGTATGTGTGTGTGTATATATATATGCAATGAACTTAATATCCCAATCTAATTGGATTTAGGGAATTACAATAATTCTAAACAGAGCCAAACTTTGGGTCAAGAACATATGAATAAGTATAAAAAATTTAGGAGTTCTAATATATATTACACATTAGCTCTTAACATTTATAACTTATTACAATTAAGACCAAAAAGTTAATTTATCTCATAAATTAACCCATAATATCTCATACTTATCAAAATCACTTTAATCTTGAATTAATTATCCTTAAGTGTGTGACCTTTTAGGTTCCCAATCACGTTGGCAATAAGTGTAAATTATAATCCTAAATTAGTTAGGATTAGATAAATTAAACATCTTTAATTTATCATTAATTCACCAATTAATTAATTTACAATTATAGATCAAGATTGGCTACTAGCAAAGTATCATGACCTCTCAAGTGTTGAGATATGTCAAAGTAGTTCGACTTCACCCATTTGTGATTTAGTTCCATTGTAATTATTATCCTTTCATCAACTTATATCCCGATTAATTCAAGAGTACAGATATAATGCCAACTCTTATTGAATTAATCAATTTACTTACTTTTCTACCAAAATGCAATCCACTTAAAATATAATTTAAGACACTCTTAATTCTATTTTCACTTTGCGCAAAGATTTTCGAATCGTATTTCAAGAAGTGGCCATACTGTGATATACTCTCCTATTGTAAGAAGTGGTGAATCCTCTATTGGTCATATCTTATCTTATCATGATTCATATTATACCCGAACTCTACAGTATATGCGACTCATTAAGAGTAACGACTAATAGAGCCAAAGTATAATAATCCACAGTCAAGATCAACTCATGACCTCAAGTCAAAGGATCTTACACAACTATCACAAAGAGATTAATCCCCTAGAATTTAAATAATAATCTGTGTAGAATACTCTTAGCGGGTCAATCCAATACATTTATTCTCAATAAACATCCAAATACACTTATGTGTTAATCTACCCGTGTCAAACACAACGATTAGGAATATTCACGAATAACATATAATTACGTCATAACTATTTATGTTTCACCTATATATTTTATTCAAAAAATAAATACCATATTACAAAATATACATAAATATAAAAGTATAATTTATCCCTAAATAAATTGGCTTTAGGGCATACACTAACATTAGCTACATACAATAATCTATTTGCTGAAGGATTTTCCAAGCCATATCCTCTGCCAAATGAAAGAAAAATGTCAAATTTCCTTTCTAATCCTTTCTCTTTCTTCCATTTCCTTCCTTCCAAACATAGTGTTACTGAATGGTGAGGCCACGGGGTATTTTAAATCTTAATGTGGAGTAAAATAGGGAGATCCTTTATTACCTTTGCTTTTTATTCTTGCTTCGAAAGCCTTTTCTAGGGGTCTTAACTCATTTGACGAGGGCTAATTGTATGTCACCGTTTGGGTTCTAAGGGAATGTCCTTTGGTGTCTGATTTGGCCTTCGCAGATGACGTCCTTATTTTCACTAGGGGAGACAAGAACTTGTTACATCATTTGATGGAGTTTTTAGAAATTTATCAACATGGCTCGGGTCAAAGAATAAACGCATTCGAAAAGCTCGATTTTGCTCTTTCTCATTGTACTAGGGTTTGTATTATTATGAGGATCACTGGAATATCTTGGCCGCTAGATTATTCTCGATAGAGCTAAAATTCAACATTTTGTAGATTTGGGGGATAAGTTCAAGATTCAGTTGATGAGCTGGAAACACAAACTCCTTTTCTGGGAGGTCTTTTAATACTAATCAAACATATCTTTATCTTCCATCCCAATTCACTTTCTCTCAACCATTGAGTTGCTTAAAGGTGCAACTTGAACAACTAATGGCAAATTTCTTCTGGGAAGACTTGACTTTTGGCCGACAAAGACATTGGAACAATTGGACGGCCTTTGTTTCCCAACTAAAGAAAATAGTCTAGGTCTGAGACGGCTAACTGATATTGTGAAGGCTTTCTCTCATAAACTGGTGTAATTTTTACACATCCTCTTCCCTTTGGGCTCGTTCATGGGATGAAGATATAATTCTCGTAGAACCTCAAACCCTTCCCATTTGTATCGAGGAGAATGCAACGGGTGCATGACTCGGTGGTTTCTAATTTTTTAACAGTGATTAGATTGGGTGATGCATTTTTTTGTAATAGTGATTGGCTTGGGATTGGTCTTTTAACTGATGAAGCTTTTGAAGTAATTTAGCCTAATGCTCAAATAAAGGATTTTTATACCAATCACACGGGCTATTCTTTGGATCTAGTTCAACATATTCTACCGGATAACATGATACAAATTATCTTGAATCAAAATCTCTTTCTCTTGGCTGAAGAAGATAGGGTGGTTTGGAAGATAAACGGATAATGGTGGCTTCTCAACTCAGGCGGGTTATCATTTTGTTAGACAAAAAGGAACATCATGAGCTCAAGGAATGTGGCTTGGAGTTCTTGAATCCCCATTAAAATATCCATATTTATGTGGAAGCTTCTCAATGAGCTTCTCCCCTTTGATGATATTCTTATGACCATGGGATTTCAATTGCCATGAAAATGTTATTTTTGTGAAGATGGGCCTTATGATTCATTGGTTCATGGTTTCTTAATGTGCCAATTGGCAGCTTCCTTATGGGAGAGTTGGAGACTTCATTTGGGATCCCACACATCTAGGTGTTCACGATTCAACACAAGCTCCAAGTTTAGAGCTTATCCTCTCATGTGAAGGATGATGGACAGCTTTACACAATCGTATCGATATTAACATTATGAAATATTTGGAAAGTGCATAATGCTTTCTTTTTTGATAATATCAAACCAGTATTTTGTCTTCTTATGTTTGTATTAGAAGGGACTTGTCCATGATCAGCTTGTCAAGGATGGATTGGGATTCATCTCTTGGCAGGTAGGTTTTTATGTCCAGCATCAAAGGCTCAAATCAACTATCCCCAAAATCATGTCCTAGGAGCCTCCACCATCGGGATACCTTAAATTGAATGTAGATGGATCTTCTTTGAGGAACCCAAGGGCAATTGGGGGAGGAGGCATCGTTAGGATAACTTCAGGCCTTCCATTAGTGAGCTTTATCTTTCATTGATGCCCAACGTTGAAAAGCCTTTGGAGTGAAATCGAGCATGAAGGCAGAGACATTAGCACTGGAGGTAGGTATTCATTTTTGTGTTTGATGAAGATAGAATCTATAGATAGAGAAAGTTGATAGCGGAGGAGAACTTGGGGGTTGTATTGTGAGGAGCTTACTAGGTAAGTGAAGAGGTCCAGTGAGTGATGCTTTCCTTGATACCCAAGTCCCTTATTTATAGATGTACATGAGGGGGCTTGGCTATAACTTTACTAAATGAATCTACACGTAAGTTACACATTTGCCCTTAATGAGGCTGCCACGTAAGTATTTCTAGAACAATCTAGGGGGAGTGCCAAGTGTTACTAATTAGCATCATCAGTGTTGATAAAGGATGGATTACTGTCCTTATTGAGACAGACTCGTTAGTTCTTTTTCAAACAAATGCTTCAAGATAGTAGCTCTTCAATATGGAGATTAGATACTCTTTTTTGCAAGATTCGATCTCTTTTATCTTTTGGCAATTTAAAGTTGAGTCATGCATATAGGGAAGCTAATAGGGTTGCGGATTCTTTAGCTAATTTGGCCAGCTCATCGGGGTGTAATCTTACTTCTAGTCCAGACACTCCCAACTCTATTCGTGGTCTTGCTCAAATGGATTTTAGGTAGACTCCTTCTCTGAGACATAGCAGTAGCTAATATATTTTTCTTTACTGTGTACCTTGTTTAGTTGCTTTCTAAAGGAGGTTTTGGCCTATTCACTTTTCATGTACATTTACTTTTTAATTAATAAAATTTGAGAGTATTACCCTAACCAAGGTACCGATGGTTAATTAAAAAAAAAACAAATGTTAAATGTTCAATGACAACTGTATAACTTCTCAACGTCAGATGCTCATACCTTTACTATCATATTGTGAACCTTTTCTATCATACTGTGAATTGATAAATATGAATACAGACACCTAAAGAGTTACGTGAATAACGAGCTTTATATACTTCTCATGCATATATTGAGCCCTTGTTGTATGCACGTTATACTATATATTTGCTTAGCATTATTGCACATGCGGTTTCATAAATTTAGTACTAAAGAGTCATAAAGCATGCCTTAGTTACTTGTCAATTTTGTAAATTTATGTGTTTGCAAAAGTATTATACATTAGCTTACATAATCGAATAGAAAGGAATTTGTACTACAGTATAGTGTTTGCTCACCCTTTTGTTCATAACTATTTTTATAGCTTTGATGGTCTTCAGATTGCAGCATTAACACATTCCATAAACTATATGTTTACTTAGTACATGTAGTTTAAGAAAAGTAGTTGAAAGGTATTCACACGTTGATTATGTAATATTAGAGTCTATTAATTTCAAGATATCTTAAAATATGTAAAGGTTTGGGAAAAGAGGAGGTAACATGATAGCTTTGATGGTGGTGGTGGTTGGGTGGGGTAGAAGTGTTGTCTCCCCAGAAGAAGACTAGCCCTGCTCTCTAGCCGACTAATCGCCTTGATCAAATAACTGGGAGGAAACGTGTCACATTAGAGGTCTTCTTTGAACGATCAGAGGTGTCCTCTAATCACAACGATGAGGCTGGTCCCTCTTTTAGTAGACTCAACTATGAATATTCATAAAGAAATGAATGCCAGGCTCTTTCTTTCACTGCTAGCCCCAAGAAGTTTCTTAATGATATTTTCTGTTTTGTTGAGCCCCGAGCTTGTAGTCCTCCTTTGAGTGTGGGTTTAATTGGATGAAAAAATCTCTATTTGATAGGATTTCTTCCTATACCTATGAATTCCATTGGAACCATAAATGATACATTGGAAGAATCCGTTGGGTCTTCCAATATCAATAGGTTGATTGTTTCACTCTTCTATCTTCCAAAAGGAAAAAAGATCTTTGAGAGTTGTTTCCTGAATCTGAAAGAGAGTACTTGGGTTCTCCCAATAACTAAAAAGTGTAGCATCCCTAAATCTAACTGGGGTTCTCTAATGTATTTTATACATAGAGATTGGTTTACGTATACATCTATGGTTGCTATGCATTATTTTGTCCACATGTAGATATTTTTATTTATATCTATTAAATATGTATAGTTTATAAGATATTAGATATATTATCTAAATTTGTTCTTTGAGCTATTATATATGTTGTATGTTTACTTGGTATATGTAGTTCAAGGATAGTTGCTGAAAATTTTCCAAATGTTGATAAATAATGTAATATAAGAGTATTAATTTCAAGATGTTAGAAGTCATACTATTACATGACATTTAACTTTCTCTTGACGGTGTAGACACCGAATTTTGTCACATTTTGATAGATAAATGCCAAATTGGAGAATTTTTTTTAAATTTTTGCATTTTCCAAGATAAAGTCCTGATTTAACAAAAAAATGCGCTTTTTTTGGTAGAATAACCATTTTGATCATTTTTGTAGGGGCAGGTGCAAAATGGTCTTTTACGTGTAAGTGTCATTTCCTAATTTGTAAGTTCCTAAATACAAGTTCGTGTTTTCTTAACATTTTGGTGAAATTTGGCAGTTTTTATGAACTTATTTTGAGATTAAATATACTACATTTTTTGGGTCCGAATGTACGTTTCTAGCGGTAGTCTTTCGGGTGTTATTTTGTCTCAAAAACACATCTAGATGTGTATTATGTATATTTGGTAATTATTAAAACATTTTTGTAAACTTGTACTTTTCTTGTTCTTGTACAAATCAAGCTTAATAAAAAGTGCTAGGAAAAAATGAGCCTGAAGTGTGGTCTTTTCAAAAAAAATTCATTAAAAGACTTGTAAAAAGTAAATGTCCAATCAATATCTTTTTCTTTACTGAAGAAGTAATTTATTTTATTTTTATATTCATTTTATCATTTATATTTATATTTT